>MIEF01006759.1:0-196814 GCA_001870725.1 Taenia solium
CGAGTCGAGTAGTCTCTGCCACTAGTAGGAAGGCATGGACGCTCAAATGCGCTAGCCATATGTATAATTTCCATTTTCCATAGCAATTCAGCAAAGGAATTACTACACTTCCTGCAGCATGGACTGATGCTCTGTGTGTCCACTCATTTTGCCTGTCTGCGTCACTAAGGCATGTCTCGATGTCACTTGCTTCCTCTGTCAATCAGTGTAAAAGATGGATTAGCCAGTGATGGAAAGAGCAAAATAGATGAATATTTAATGTAGGGAAAAGTTATTTCGAGTGGAAACTTTGAATAAAAAAGTATAGGCGATTTTGAAGAGACTCAAGCTACTTCTCATGTTTTACAAAGACCCTTGCTTAGTATTTATAAACTTGGTCCGGCGTTTACCTTGGGCATGGGAAGTAGTTTCGAGAGAGGAATATTTGTCAGCAGTGCTGAACCGCCCCGTGCAGGCTGTCCAACTGCATTATCGGCAAGGCGACGTCAGGCTCCGACCTTATTTTTCCAGGCAATGAATCTAGGTTGTAGAAGAGTGAGGCAACACCTCTCCACTCGAGTTTCTGTGATGTTCAAATAGAGCGGTAGGTGAATTTTAAGTTGTTCAAAGCTTAGGCTGCATCAGCGCCAGTTATTCTGCTTTTTACTTTCATCCCATTTTCCATTTCATTTCAAGTGCATTTGAAAGTTGATTAGAGAAGCATTCGCTTGCTGTGGACAAGATTTCATTTCAAGTGCATTTGAAAGTTGATTAGAGAAGCATTCGCTTGCTGTGGACAAGGAACCGCATAAAGTACTTTATCCCAATTCAATGCTCTAATGTCAAATGGGACTTGAAAGCCACGGGAAACCTCATGCACTATTCATGCGAGTAAAATGGTGCTCTTATTGTACTCATGGTCAAAAATTCCAATACATTCTGCACCAGAAATTCTACTGCTTTCTTGTTGAGTCAAATTTTTCCCCTTAATTTCAAGAGATTTAAGGAGGAAATCTGGGTGCTGGGTGCGGCATGGTAGCACATCACTTTTAATTAAAGTGAGGAGGATAGCTGTGAAGTTAACTCTATATCTTGTGGGCAATAAGCAATAGACATTTGTTTATTTCAAGGATGGAGAAATTCGGTTCCAGGTGGTTCGCCAGAGCTAATTGATTCATTTGTGCAGAAATTTACATTTTACATCACAGTTGGTCACAACTAAAAAATCCAACAGCGACAAAGGATTTTTCTTCTCATTTACACCAGACGATTTTGTAGTAATAGAAATTGTGATAACTTGCATCTCTTTTATTTACTTTTCTCTTAAAATTGCTGTTTCAAGCAACAAGCTTAGACGCGGGTCACAGAATGGGGTTTATTCGAATGAATCATGAGAAAGTAATAAACTTCAACATCGCTTTCGCACGCCTGCGAAATTTTTAATCTTGTACATACGAAGTTATAAATTATGAATTGTCATGTAATTAGACCCTGAAACACTGATTAGCCTCTGGTGGTAAAGTTCCCTCTTCGTCATTGCAGCTTTGTGACTGGACATTAATGTGCGGCTCGACTTTTAACCTAATTTGCTGCCGACTTTGGAAGGATAGTGTCAAGTGCATGTCACAAGGTCAATTAATGGCCTCCACATCAATCCCTGACACGCAACCAAAGGACGTGTAAGTAGCCGATTGCAAACCTAAGATACTTGTAGAACCAAAACACATTTGTTGCTCGGAACCTGATTGCAAGGGATTCTTCAAACTTTCCGTCAGACTAGCACTCAATTTTTACGCATGTAAAAGAATTATTTTCAAGCGAAGAAGTCTTAGGCCACCTTCCTCTTAGACCAAAAAAGCATTCGAAAGGTCACATTTTTAATACTTAACCACGGAGTACGAAGCAAAAAAGCATGAAAATTAGAGGGTATGTTTAACATTACTTTGCTTCAAGTTAGATCCCAATAGACTATTTTGGTTTTTGTTCTGTCATAGGCAAAATATAGGCCACTTTTTTATTGAGATTGAGTTTGGTAATTACCGCCACCATTGTAGTGCTTCAAGCCATTTCTGAGGACGTAGCAGTAAGGGAAAGACTCACAATTAGTGTACTGAAGGATTGAAAGTCCACTATGGTGATGTTTGACGGAACCGCATCAGGTCTTGTAGGTGAAAATTAGTCGCCTGCAAGTACGGCTTTATGCGAAATGTAGAACCAGTGAGTTGTGTTGTCAAGGCGAGCAAAAGCTACACCTAAGAAGAAACCTTAGAAAACGTGGGATACGTGATCTTCATCAGCGCCACTCCCCATGTTTGAAATTTTCGTCCGCCTCTTGGAATAAGTTCAACCATGCAATCGCTAATTCACAAAGTGCATTACCGATTCTCCTTTTATGCAAATTAAGTTGGCGAATTTGGCTCATGTCATAAATCTGCTGCATGGTTATGGTAAATTTAGTATGTTATAAAAGCTGTTATCTATATCGACACATTTTCCGCGGTTCGAGAGCTACAAGTATGGGTAGAGAGACTGAGCTCATCGCATAAAACCACAACTTAATCATTTGTACTGCCCGAACTGAAGAGTGTTTCCACCTTCCCGTCTTCAGTCCCACGACAAATTAGTTGGCTGTGAATTTCTCGATTGTTTTGGCACGAAATGTGGAGGTGAAACAAATTGAATTAAAGTATCACCACTTCTGAGAAAATTGCATTTACGACAAGGGTCAACGCATTCCTACCTTTTCTCCGTGTTTTGGGTGGTTAAGCTAGTCGAAGCGATTAACTTGTCTGAGTACAGTGCTGTAATGTGTGTTCACATTTTAAATAGGACAACCTTACTTAACTGCTTTGGCTGCTCCAGCAATCCTGGGTAGTCCTTATGGCAGACATTCTATTTCTTGTCTCGCATTCGCTTTTGTTTTCGAGTAAGCCTAAGTGCTCTCCACTTTCTTTTTATTGGCTTTATTCGCGTTGACTTTTCCATTAACAACGTACGGTCGCTGCTCAAATGCATTACCCGATCTCACCGCCTCTTGCACAGGTGTCATATCCCAAAATGTCTTTTGTGTTCATTGCAACCAAATGCTAAAGTCTTATTGTGTTTTATGTAACTTCTGATAAAGTGAGATTTGGCAGGGCTACCGAAGTCACCACTGTCGCTAACCTCCACACTGGCAGGTTTTGCAGACGATCATTCACAGACTTGGGCCTTTTGCGGAATCTGTTGACTCCGAAGGAAAGTGCTCCAAATTATGGCAATTTATACAGTTTGGCTATCAAGTTTGTTTAAAACTTTCTCAAAACAAACGCTAAAACAATACCAATGGGCAACGCAACTACGAGTCGTTCAGGTCTGATACTTTTAATATAATGACGAAAACTAAAGAAATTTCCTACCACATGAATTCCACAGAAACAGGAAATAAACTTCGTATTGCCTTGTTTTACCCATTGACGCATGTTTCGGATCAATTTTTACATGTCAAGACTGAATCACTGTTACTTTGGAAAAAAGAAAGCCTTGTGAAGGAAATTCTTAACCCGTTTTTAGCCTGATACTAACCTATTATGTGGACCTTTCGTTTGGACTGAGCAGTTGATCAATCTCTCCATGCACCCGTCTACCTCTTCTTCTATCCATCTATCTATCTATCTATCCCAACGTGGCTATTTTTGATTTTATGCAAATATAGTAAAATACTGTTGTTGTCCAGTCAAGGGTGCCGGGTTTACTTTTACTTTGCTTGCTATCAACAGAAAATCGTAATATGTGTAGTCGGTATGCCCCAAGTCTTGCGAATCTTTCTATTTGGGTATAGTCTCTATTTGGCATATTTTTTGTGTCGGTAAATACTGTCACAGAGAAAACTGAACGCCAGTAGATGAAACCTGGGCACAGAAGTCAAACCACCCTTACGTTGGAGTACATTTTGCAGCACGAACTACCACGTATTTATTTAGTAAGTATTTCTTTAGTGCCAATCTCATTAACGGGACCCAATGGGAAACACCCCACCACAAATTATTGTAAGCGCCTCGATACAATCACTTGTTGGGGAATATCTGCTAAACCAGCACACAGTGAAGCCAATTTGTGCCAATAAGTTGATTGTCGATATTACGATCCCCGAAGCTCTTATCTACCACCAGAAGGACATGCTTGCATTGTAAGTAGACCATTTAACTTAAAGAACAAATTTATTTCCGCAAACCATCTGAAATGCCACCTCAAAATCTTAGGCGATAATTTACGATCGCTTGCGCTAGGTCATACGTACTGGTTTCCAAAAGCTGGATTGTGTCAGTGCCATTTTGCGGGGTATTTTTTATATTTGTTTAGTGGTCAGCACCTACCAGATAGACATCCACATATCCCTGGTCTGTTAATCAGTCCGACGATTGCGCTGTTGAGAAAGGGTTCGCAAAGTATTTATCACTCAATGGGAGCAAAACGATTAGGTGTTTTGGGGTGCTGTTCATATGGCAGCCCATGAAATTGCCTAAATGAAACTCAGTGATGGACTGCTCTATTCACTCGGCCTCACCCTTCTTCCTGCATTGTAAGATCGCTTCAGCAGCACTGATGGACTTCTTTCCCTTCTATTATGGCTCGTGATTCCAGTTGGAAAGTAATGACTTTGCCCCAACTACACCCTCCAGCAGTGAATGTACATTGGATTTGCTAAACGTCCTGGTGTGATTATTGACTACACTTTGATGAGAAGTGAGGTAAATGGTAAAATCATGAGACTACATTTGCACGAAATTTATCCTTATAGAATTGGTTGATGCCCTACCACCCATTTGTTTCCAAAGTTAAGGAGATGTTAACTGGCATTTTTATGATTAAGTATACTCCCTGAATGGGGCGTGGCTGCCTATTAAGCAAGCTGTGAAACATTATTTCCCACTTTGCAAATATTAGGAGAAGGAAGGTGCACAAGGTGCAAGCAGGACAATTTAGGAATTTTAGTACAATCTAGAGGTGTTGAAGGTACAGTGAGTAGAAACAGACCTTATTGCTGCACATAGTTTCCTACTCCAGCTTTACGCTTATATACCTGCTCATCCACCATGTACATGGCTTCTACAATCCAATCCAACATATAACTCCTCCGTACTAGTCCACAGAGGAGAGCTGTCTCTAAATGTTGTGTCTGTATCAACCACAGATGGCCGTGGCCATTAATGACAACCTTGTGCTCATCACTATTCTACAACTCTCGACTTCATTTGTGTTGGTTTCTTGAAGGAATTTTCGCACATTAGTAGCCCATCCGAGAGCAGTGATAGTCACGGGGAAACCTAAATTGTGGCAAACACTTGCCTAGAATTCACGGAATGCAAGTTGCATTCGCAATGGCTCTTTCTGGACTGCTCTTCTTATTTTCTACTAAAAGATGCTAGTTCTGTGTAAGTCTGAGCGAAGTCAACATAGTAGCCTGCATCGTGGATGGGAAAGTGATGTGCAATTCCTTCTTCCTTAAACCTTCTTAAATATAACTTTACTGTCGATATTTGTTCGCCCAAATCGTTGTGCTTGTTTTCATAAATATCGCACTTCTACCCCATCCATATACTTTTCTTCAGCATACCCGCGCATACATTTTTGTGCTGTGAGCGGATACAAAAAGCGTCTGGCTTGGATATTTTCGTTAGCTATTTAGAGGTGAGCAACACTTCATGGAATACCAAAATAAATCAATGGATAACTTGTTTACATCGAATGCCTACTTCATTATTCTGCGTGAAGAAAAGTTAAAGAGCGGTTGCATGTGAAATGGGCATCTGTCAGTGCCGCTGCAAAGTAGCTCGGTACGTGTGCCCAAGGCGTAAGTTAGTTGGTGGTTGACACACCTCCCTCAGAGTGCGGATCAGTCACCACCTCAAATGCAGTAATGCTTGGTGGTTAGCCATCCCAGACAGTCTAAGAAAGAAATGTTCTACGCCTGAAGAAATCACAATCTTGGGTGAAATGCAAAAGATAGATTCGCATGGCCAAGGCAGCTTCATTAATTAAGCAGGCCACAGCATCTATCCCTCAGATAATGATGAAACGTGAGCATTTTGGAGAGTTAATGGACTTTCCATACACATAGATGTCGCAGTGTGTGTGCAGAGACGAGGAGTCTTTGCCTCATCAGTTTGGTAATGCAGAATCCTCCTTCGAGCCAATGGTAACCTGATCTTTCTGTGTTTGCATTTTTGAACTGCGGATCCGGAACACCAACAATGGTTGGCACAAATCATCTGCTGTTGCCAAAACCAATGTACGGGTTGATAGAGGTTGCAGAAATGAATACGCAAAGTCACAAACATTGCGATATGTAAAAAGTAAACAGTTAGAATTGCTATTCTTACTAATATCATTCCAATGATTTTAGCCGCAGCTTAAAAACTTATAAACGCCTTTGCCTAACATAGAGATTGCCTACCATTCTATCACTTAACCTGAGCAGGTCTGTTTGCGTAACACGACTTAATGCAACTCGTTGACATAAGCCAATGAGGAACACAAGTCATATACCTGTGATGCCAGCAGCCTCTGTGTTAAGGAGGCACAGGATTCTGCTTTATTTGTTTTATGAGGCATTTAAGAGCATACAGCCTTCAGTGTTTTAAGTCAGAATGATATTCCAATCACTATTTACTCTGGGTTTGGTTGATTTTTTCAGTGCGATGCCGTCCCTTGCCTTGTCTTGCTTTGCAAATCCACCGACACTTTCTCACCTACCTACCAAAGCTGCATGTAATACCTTCCCGTTATCAGCCGAAGCCAATAAGGAAAAGGAATTAAGCAAAAGGTGGAATCAGGGTTACAGGGTCAACGGGAGACCTTACTGAAATTCTCTTGCTATAATTTTACTTGGCTCATAAAAACCAACTCGTAATTTGCGAAATAATTCGAAGTGAAGTAAGATGAAAGGCATCTGCTACTAGGGTCAGGATGGTGTATTTCCTGCCTAGCTCTCCGTCACTTATTTTAACTGTCACTCAACAAGTTTAGGCTGCCGACTGACTTCCTTCAGAGACAAATAGGATGCAACACTGGAGGAGAAAGGTTTCACGGTAACGCTCTCTTAGCCCCTGAGCTATGTAAACTGGTGAAAACTCATCCCCTTACAACTTATCCTAGACAAGTAGTAGGGTATTTTAAACTTGCACAATGCTTCTGAGAACCACCATGATTGCATTCCTGTGAGACATATGATTGGTTTTTCCTGAGAAGCTGTATGCTCTTGCAGTTTTGCAAAATAGATGTTACTTTTGTTGAGGACCTCTAAGGGCCACAGAACGATGTGTTAACTGCTACATTTAGGAACAACTTTTGGTTCTACAATGATATAAAACACCCCTTACTGTTTAACTGATAAACCGACTTTTACCTAATATCCAGTTCAAAGGATCAAGGGGAGCTTTGCAGTGGAGGTGTAGCTTTAAAGCGGAAGAGTTTATCGCGTTTACTTACCAAGGTTGCAAACTTAATCATTTGCCATTTTCCATTACTGTCATAGGTGGAAAAGATCGCTTGAAGGTGTGCTCACACTATCGTTTTTGTGACTCTTTATACTGATGTGGTGTCGGACCTTTCCATCCATGACATCTTTCAGTGGAGCGAATCCTCTTGCCCCACGAGTGTGCATGTATGCAGCAAAACTGCTTTTTCGATTAACTTTGACATTTTTCCTGCTTCGATTGCGACAAAATGCTCGCTATTCAATTTAGCAGAATAATGTCCATTCGTTTATTAATTATAAGCCACCACAGAAATTGCAAACCACTTTGGTGGCTTAAAAAGCTATTTTTGAAAGTTGTTCCTACAGTGAGCATTAATTGTCCCTTCCATGCGAGTTCTTATTACTCTAATGGGAACGCAGTGAATGCACTACGACTATTTTGCTTTTCCTCTTTAAGTGATGCCAAACAACACACTCAAGGAAAAATTCTGAAGGTGGTCGCTATGAGTGCACTACATTCATGCTGATAGACTAGTAGCACATGAATGACGGACTGATCGACTTCCTGATTCAAAATGGCCATTACTGCTGTCTTTGAAGTAGCCGTTGCCATATAAAAAGGTGAGGGTGAGATAGAATCGTGGATGGCCAACGTCCGGATTTCGTTTCAAGAGTCGCGGCCATTTGTTGAGTGGGACCTGAAGTTAATTTACGCCTCCACGGGAAAGCCTTGCATCATTGCTTGAAGCTGTTCTTTGTTCTGTCTTCTGTGGCGTGCATCTGACTGATGCGTTCCAAGGCATGTCCTTGCATCTCCAAGTTGCTCATCAGTGTATGCTTGGAACCGCGCGAATGGCATCTGCAACGTTATTTTATATCTTATCCTAACACCTTTAGACTTCTCATCATGATAAATTTTTTACATACTTATTGAAGTGACAGATGATCATTCTTATTAAAGTGCTTGAAGTAGCTCTATGCCATGCAGAGTCGAGCTTTCAAATGGGGCCGATCCACGAAGTTTAAAAATCTTCCCACAGTAGAGACAGAAATTGCTTCATAACATCTTAGAAAAGTGGTACGTGAATAGCCAAGTCACTCTAATACATTTTCTTGCTGAGAAAATTTTGCAGCCTCTTTATCAAAGCAATGCCGAGAATTGAATTCTATGCTTGTAGGATCAAAATGCATAGTGATTGTTGGGAATGATGCACACTTTACAATTAGTTGCTGCGGCATTTGAAGTACTTTGCAGCAGAATGTGTGTGGGTGTGTGAGTCAAAAACCACAATCATTAGAGTTTAGCGTTTTGCGGTGATCCTAGTCCCGCATATGGTATGTGATGTTCCAGGATGAGCACTCATGCCAACTTGCAAAATCAACGTCTTACCTCATTCGACAGGTGTAGTCTGTGGCTTTTCTGCATGAATGGGCTTTAATCTCAAATTAAGCAAATGTAACTTCTCACCTTCATATCAGGGCGTACGACATGACATTTATTTGGTGAAGTCGTACCAGTGGGGAGACGATAAGAAGGAGCGTAAATTCGATATTCCTGACATTGTGCCACGTGTTCTCAAAATTTTGTGAGACTCATGGTCTTATGCAAAGTGAGGAAGTAGGTAGGATGGAGGGAGGAGACCCTACGAATACGAGCACCACTGTTATTCTCGTGCTGATTGCGATGGCTAATAATTAAAAATGGGGAACTTCATCACAAAGGAGGCTGTGGATGGAGAATGCTTCTTGATAAAGCACATTAAAGGCAAAATGGGGTGATAGAGAGACAGTGTGAGTAAATTAGAACATCGCTTTATACATAGAGCATCAGAAAATGCTGTATTCAGGCGCTTTTAATTAATTTGCTCGATAAAATCAGCACATAATCGCCTGTTCGTAAGATAGGCCCTGTGTTTAAATGTTTTATGACAGTCGGAGTAAGTGTGCCGTGCTGTAATCGGTAAGACTTCTTCACTAGCTCTGAATTCTGTGACAATGCTGGTTCCCGGTCCGTGCATCACCTTCTCCTTATAAAGAGAAACTGTTGTTCTCAAATTCTGTATTGAGGCGCACAGGAAGAGTTCAGTGAAGATGAACCTAAAATCACTCTCACTACAGAAAGGAAGAGTGACCCTGAAATGAAGATGAGGGTGTTAGAAACAAGTCCATTTAATGAGCCAGTCCAATTCAGACACACTTTATCAAGGCATGATGAAAGTCAACAGGGTCAGTAACCATGTGCATGCCATAGCGTGAGGCTCTACCACATCAGCTACAACGACGGAGTTTAGCTGCCTGCCTCACGATGTTTTGGTCCGGCTTACAACTATTTGTGATGCAATAGTGTTTGGATATAAGGATAAAAACACCGTTACGGATGAGTTATAAAAATAAATGCGTTTTGCCCTCAACGCATGCTATTGTTTCGCTGGATTTCCCAGGGGTTGTTATTTGGTTTGAATGTTCCTTGTAATAAATATTCCAGTTAGCAAAGAGTAAGGAGTTTACTGAGTATCTCACGTTTCCCTATATGGGTTTCAAAAAGGTGACGTGTCTACTGCATTTCTGTGGTCTTTTAAACACCCACTCCTTGTTGGCGATATGTTTGCCACCTGCTTAGCAAAACCCTGGTGAAGAGCTCTATCGTGATTACATTTTAGGCGGCCTCATCACTGACTTTTCACTAACTCACCTTTGCAGGACAAATTTTGAAAGGAGATCAGTCCAATCTGGAAGAAAGGAAGACCTTTTTGGATAGTTGCTACCCTTATACTCCATTTCTGTTCTTCACTCTTTTGGGAAGTCAGACCAACACGCAACTATTGCCTGGTTAGGAAGACAATATAATATTTCAATGCGTTAATCATCTGTGCTTCCTGGTGGCGAAATTTCATACACGGTGTCACTTACTTCACTCCACTTTCGCAACTAGGAAATCACCGATGATCATGCGGTGCAGCAGTTAATGATTCATCATGTTAGGTGCTAATGGCAGAGAAATTGGAACTAACTATTTTTTCCTTAAAATTTAGCCCAAATGCATATTGCTGGAATTAGATTGGGGTAGATAGGGAGATGGATTAGGATCTTCCGATTCTTAACCAGTTATCTGTCGGTATCATCCATACGTGGAGGGAACTACTCATCAGCTTATAACAATGGGATGCCCACGTTCAGTGCAAAGCAACTATGTGAGGCAAAGCCTTAAGGAAAGAAAATGCTTTTTTGGGCCAAGGTGGTCAATGGACGGCCTTTTATCCGGGAATCTGGAAGTAGATGGGGCAGATAAAACGGACACAGGTTTACATTTCTGGGGAGTAAACGTTAAGGAAAAAACAAAGTGCTAGTACAAGGCCCATTCCAAAATGTCTTTTAGCCTAAATCTCTTGCAGCATATGCCTTTCCATCCCCATCTGAGGGTTGTGACGAGGCAACTTGAGTAATTTTAAGGCTAGTTCCTTTGGGAGGAGTAAATAACGAGGTGGAATGGGAATTAAACCGGAAGCAGTTGTTCGTTGCCTCCGCTGATAGGTACCATCTCCAACATTCGCTACAGTTTAGGAGTAAGTAACAAGCGCCTTGACAACCCCCCAGGGAATGCACGCAGCAAAACACTTAATTTATTTCATCCCTCTGAGAGACTCAGCTGTTTCATGAATTTATCTCCCTCCATCTTGGTGACTATCCGTCCGTAAGCTTTGTTCAAAGTATACTAAAATATTGCCAACTTAAGTTTGGCGTTCCATCAAGGTCTGTGGCAATGATCTCTATATATAGGCTTAAAAGTGATCTGCATAAATGAATTGCTCTGGCGTGATTCCAGTATTTGCAGGGTCTGTGAATGACTAGCTTTCCATAAATTGGCAGTTCAGCTCTAGCTCTCCAACTTCCTCTCCCACGTCTCCTCCACATAAAATACTTCGCTTTACCGCAGGTTAATAACACAAATGAGAGGACATTAATTTCCATACAAGCATTTCGGAAATTAAATTTTCAATGAGTGCATTACCAATCCCATTGGTTTTGTGGTCGAAACTCACCTACAGTCAACTTGATGGACGCAAGGTACAGAAAATGGTTAGACTTAAAGTAAGCTGGGAAAACCTCGTTCGGTAAACTATAGTACAATTTGAGGTGAAAACACATTGTTTGTGCACTGATGTGCATTTGGGCTCTTTTTCATCGAAAAAGCAGCAGCAAGAAACTGCGATGCTGGAAGCATTAGTGGAAATGACAATTGCTGTAGCGCTGTAGTCACTTTTGTGGCCCCTTCAGCCTTCACCGATTCGATCTGCAATCGGTGGTAGAGCTTTATGTTCCAATCCACTGTCTTTTGGCCATTCCAAAGGGCTTCATGCAAAAGACCAAAAACACTTTTCTTGTGTTTCCATCCCCAACTTGATCGTTGCTAATTTTGTCCTTCAAGCCAGATCTATTGCAACAATTGGCAGATTCGTGTGTTTTCTTTGAAATCTTTTTTATTGAGTTGGTCGTTTATTCTACAAGTGCGGTATTTAAGGTACATCTAAGCCTCCCCATCATCTTTCAATACTTTATCAACATTTTGCTTGTCACGCCCCTCACTTTTATGCAAACTAGCAGTACTATTACCGTTTACATAAGACAAAGGTTTTTGTTTCTTCATTAATGGTCAAAGTTTGAAGTGAGAATCTTCCTTTGATGTCGCATATCAAACTCAGAAGTTAAATGCTGTTAGTGAATTTCTCGATAGCGAAAGTTAAGTCAATATTTTGGGCAGGTATTTCATGAAATGCATTGATAATCCAAGTCACCAGCCATATTCTACGTGCCTCTCCTCGGGCTACACCCCATATGCTTTGTATTCCATAATTGCAACTTAGTCTTACTTCTGAATCAAATGGCTAGAAAGTTAAAGAAAGTCGTCTTAGTCACTAGACAGTCGGTAATGGAGGATCGTTGTAAGAGCTAGCTACCAGGTACGGCCTTGATGATCAAATATTACTTGAGATAAGGGGAAGGAATATAGGAGTCGTTATTACCCTATGTTTTAGCTATTATGGCATGAAGATATCGACTTCCAGAGATGCGACTCAATATTGCTTCTGGAGTTCAAGCAAAAGCAAACCCTTGAGACTCCTTTTGTTGGTTTCGTAGGAGTGCAACACTTGAAGACCCTTTGTTGATTAATCAAGATTGGGGAGGACTGATATCATCCCATGGGTGTCTACCACGATCCATGTAGCGATATGGTATTCGGATATTGTCCATGTGACAATGCATCAGTTGAAGATGATTTCGTCCGAAGCATTGGAAAATGCTGTTAACAAGTTGAAATAGTTTGCTCACAAATTGCTAACATCGTCAAGTTATTCGTGCTCCTTTACGCACACATCAGATGGTGTGGTGGAAGTTAAATGACAATTGCAAGTGCAAACTATGGAAGAAATGAGGCGTCTTTTAGCATACTGAGGTTGCTAATAGTTCGTTGACAGCCGTAAGTTCGGGGAAGTTACAAGGAGTGGTTGTCTTCCAGTTTGATGATTTCCCGTTGAAATACAATTATACATTGTGGAGTGTAGTGAAGCCTGGTTTGTCGCCATCAACAACTAGTTGATAAACTTTACCGATCCGCTTTAATGCAGGAGATTTTTAAGGGGCCGATTTGGGCGCCTGGGCTTCAGGTGATCAGATTTAAAATGTTTTCTTTGGCAAGTTTAAGCGCGCACATTAGAAAAATAACACCTTGTTTGTGTTTTCAATCCTTTAATACACTTTTCAATTTCCAACAAAGGCTTGATTTAAAAAGAACCATTGTGGAAGCTAATGGCGATGCAAGTGTGAGTCTCATCTCGCATGTTAAGGGTTTGCTTCTAGTCAACCGTTGCGTCCCACTGACTGTTCCTACCGCAGTTCCGTTGGCGCACATAAACCCTCCTCTCCTCATGAAATGGTTCAAAGCCAAAGAAGAGTACAGTGACACACTGACCCCTTGTTCCACTATTTCAGGAGAGCGATTCTCGTTACAAACTTTACAGAGCTTAACGCGAAAAGTCTAAATGCCCGGCAGATGAAATTTTTTCAAACACGCCCAATGGAAAGGAAGTTGACGCACTCTTCTCCAGAGGAGGCAGGTCATAGCCCGCCCGAGTTCACTTAAAGTGCTTTCCACATATTTATTAATCCGACGCATCTCTTGAGTCTGGAGAGCAGCTGTCTCGGATGATTTCAAGGCGAACTACATGGAAGGAACCCATTTCACTTTAGAACAAAACTCAAGTTAACAGAAACACAAATACGTTCTTCTTATGATCCCCATTCTACGAACTTTTCCATACGTCGATTCTCCTTCAGATTTTTGTTTCCTTTAATGTGGAATGTGGCGTAGGACTATTTTTGATCAGTCCGTGCATTTATTGCTCAAGTTGAAGCTACGCATTCGGCTGATCGTGCAATTATATCCCTTTTCAGTCGGGCGTATTTCATTCTTACCATATCATCATTTTAATACAGGTCGTCGTTTTGGCAGTAAATAAAGTATACGGAAGCACTATTATGACGGTTGCTGTGGACTAACTTTGGATGCTGTAGCTAGAATCATGAATTTCACCTCACTTTCGTCAGGAAGCACATTTCCTAATCAACGTTAAATAGCCTAGATTTGGATTGGCCAAAGAGGAGAAAAGATCGAACATCATTCCATTGTTTGGTCCCTCTGATTTGCGTCAGCGCTTCCTCTGGCTTTCCTAGAATAACACTGTTTTGCCTTATATTAATTTCATTCGGTTCTCTACCATCATCGTTCCCATCCCTTATAATTTTGTCCTTTAAAACTTCGTTATTCACCGCATTGACCCTGATCTGCTATACATGTCTTGCAATAAAGTATGTTGTAAGCTGGTCCTTTGCCACCTAATTGATGTGCTATCCAAGTAGGCCGTTTTTTCTTATTCCTTTTCCACGACCTGTTGAAACTTGTCCATCCTACCAAACAAGCAGACCCAAGCCCAAAAGTTTCGTTTAGAGGATATTTAAACATAGGTAAATTTGATAGCTCAGCATTGGGATCAAGGCATAATTCCAAAGGATGCTGATGCGTTGCAGAGTAAGAACCGCTTATAAATTCACATTGCATTGCATCTGGAAGTCATATGCTGTAGTGGAACCATATGGCCATGCAAAAAATCAACAGAAGTGCTGCGCTGTTACTACTAAGTTAACAATTATTCTAATTCCGGTGGGTAACTATTAAGCGTAAGCATCATAGAATAGAGGCAGCCGCTTTGCAGAATCTCACTACATGAAGACTAAAAAAATGTTGACTATTTGAAGAATTCTAAATAGGCAAATTCGGGCTTTGAAGAGTCGATATTTGTCAAGGAGAAATGTCTTTCATATGGCCATGAATGCATCGCGATATACTTGCAGTGGAACCGTGACACTCACTTCCTACTGCGCGCTTAATCCAACTGGGTCTTATGTCCTGGCGGTTGGCATTTATGTATTGGTGGCATAACGCTCGTCCATATCTGTTACATCTGCCAATAACTAACCCAGAAGAGTCATTTCACCCCTTTGTTTGAGGTGCAACCACAGAGGCTTGGGATGGAGAATAAAGTTTAATGAAAGCGCCCCTGAGGCGTAGATGGCTGTCAATTAGCTAATTACATCTTGCCCTCTGTTGGAATGAAAACAATTTATTCCTCAAATCCCAAATCGACGCCTTTTCAAACGACCTTCTATCAGTGTTTATTTGCAAGTCCAATGCCATTATATAGATTTATCTTTTAGTTCAGTTGCTTTCCTCGTTTATTCACCCTTTTATATTATTTACAAGCAAATCAAGATAAAATAGAGTGCTGAAGGATGATAAGTTAAGATTTCTAAAAATGTTGATCTACAGCCCCATTCGTATGGGAGCTGGTATACCGTATCTTTCTTTGGACACTTTTGTCCCAATTTGCCCCTAAAGAATGAACAGGTTGTTGTCATAATGAGAATGTGAAATTTCTTCCTGGGTAAACTGAGATTTCGTAGGTTAGTAAGTGGGTTTGCTATGTTTAGAAGTCATTGGAAATGGAATTCGTTTAATGAATCTACATTATTCTCGGTGGTTATGTACCGGGATATCATTCTGACGTTTATGAGAGTGGAATGTCCGTCCGTCTGCTGCTAAGCACATAAAGAGCCAGCCAAGAGAGCGGCAGAAAAGGAGGTTTTAAACTCTAAAAGACCACATATTGCACAGTACAAATGGCCCATTTCCACAGTTAAAATCAAATTTCATTGTGTTTACTGTTTTTATTAAAAGAAGCCACTGAGAAAGTTTGGTGGAGAGTTTGCGAATGCACAATTGCTTTAGCATTAAAAATGAGCCCTGACAGTGCATAGGAGGGCGCTGGTTGTTCTGCCATTTAAAAGGCATCCCCAATTTTTATGCTTTTATTGGCCATTTCACAAGGCGTCAAGTTTTATTAGCTACACGGACATACCCATTTAAGCAATAACAGAGATCTGCTTTTACGCCGGCAGAAATGCTTAGGAAGTTATGAGAGGTTCAAAGCTCACAGAATGCTAGAGTGCTACATTTTCATCCCATGAAAGTTCATTCAAGCCCAGCAATGTGCCAGTTCTGTCAGAATAGAGGCAGTTCCATAAATGCGATTTATGTGAAGGTTTTTGACGAGTGCCAGGTCAACCTACTTCCAAATCTACGAACATAATAAGAAGATTATTTTTTTCCGCAACTTATGAGAGGGATAACATTGACATTGACATACGAGTTAACATTATTTTCCTCGTATATTTCCATTGTCTAATACACCATCCCCACAAATCCTGTTATTGTTCAGAATTTATTAATTGAATGTTTTCCGCCCACCACGGCCTCTCCATTTTAACTCCGTTTTGCTGATTAGTGCTTATTTGGGCAGTGGCCACTCGACGTGTATGCTGTGAATTCCTCGCCAGCTCCCACCTGCCTCCTGTGGTTGCAGTGGCCCAATCAGCCAGTTGCTAGTGTCTTTCGAGCCCTAGAAATTAGTTAGGCCCTCCAAGTCTTGCATTTTATCCAGTCAAGGACCATATAGCAAATTTGTTTGCCGGAAGATTACTTTATTCAAAATCAAAAACCGAGAAATGGGCGGACCTTATGGCCCTCTTCGGAATGTTTCTGTGTTTTGCCCCCCCACCTATGCCTACGCTTGCAGCCACAAACGATACATTCCCATAAGCTTGGGTGGAAAAGTATTTTACTGCAATGTGGAAGCATGAGGCGGAGAGAAGCGGCTAAAGCATTTGATCAAAGCTTTTTACAGTTCCACTTTAATCGCCTTCAAATTGAGGCTTACTTGACTGTTAACAGCGTAACTAATATAGGGAATAAGCTTACAAGTGTCGACAAGGTTACTTGTTTTGCTCGCTGTTACAGATGTTACCTGTTATAAAAGAAAGGGACAAAAGTGTTACAGTACCGTAGTGATGGATTTGGAAATCTTTTGACCAGAAACTATTGTATTTTGAAATAAATGTGCCTTACTTTAGCAAAATATCAGTGCTGGGTCAACGAGAATTGTGCCTTCCTAGAAGTAGTTACAATCGATAAAAAACTGTTATGAACTGCTTTAAGCTAAGCCAATCTCAGTGATCATCACTAAATATAAACGAGGTGCTTTGAATTGCGTAGAATACTTAGCTAATACTTATGAATGCAACTGCCAGATGGGTCAAATAACGTCTTTGTAGGACACTTGACTGAAAATTTTTGGCATTCTAGTCAAATCGGTGGGTTTCCTGACTGACAGAATTTAGGGTCTGTAAGCTAATTGTCTCGTTCAACTGACTAAGGGAGCTGACTTAATGGAAAATATCCTTGATCCACCCCTTCTCCTTTGGAACATATTCTTGATCCTGAGCCACCGTTTCGTGAATGACATCCTATTTTTCATCCACATGAGGTGCACTGAAACATTTTTTCATTTAAATGGTGCTAACTTCAATTGATGATATTTTATTTTGTAAATCATTTAGAAGCACTTTGGTGGTCTGGTTTTCACCCTTCTCCCATAAAATGTTGTTTTATTGTTCTCATTAACTTGGGAGGTATTCTCCAAATCTACCATCCCATTCATTAGGTTATTTAGGAGCATGCTTTTATTGTGGGTACTGCAAATGGAAACAGTGTTATACAACTGCTCGGGTACCTTAGTATCCAAATCCCCTTGGGAAGATGGACCTTTGGTGATAACTCTGTACATGTTAGCAAATGAAACTGATTAGTGTTTGGCCAATCACATCCCTCCCGTCGTTTGTGCCGTTGTTATGGCTCTAATCGCTTTAGCTGCTATGGCACCCACAGAGAGAAACCTATAATTTTTCAGTGCTTTACAATGAAATATGGAGAAAATCTACCAACTTTGGTTCTTGGTGTAGAATAGTTTTCGACCCCTGAATTCTTGCTCCTTACACTTGGATTCCTCAAAATCTACATTGTGCGCATTTACCAAACAACTTTTTAACACACATTTATGATTACCAACGGCTTGAACAAAACAACTTTTATCGTCTTCAATCTATTTTTCATAGGATTAAGTCTACTTGGTGTAGACGAGACGAAACTCGCACACCCCTAAAATAAGCTTGAGTGGTTAAGTTTTGCCTAGTGGTCATTGGAAGAACGAGATGAAATGTGAGTTGGTTCCACGACACATAGTCATACCTTGCTCCATATCATTAACACTTTCTCAAATTTAACATTTCGTACACGTTATAGTGTCATAATAAATAATGAAGGGAGGAGAAGGCAGAAGGATAGAGAACAGTTAGAGCGGGTGTCGTAGTCGTATAATAGGCCCACATCATTGGCAACCTCTTCAAATCCTCACTCTTACGCCCTTTTGAAAGCAAGAAAGAACAATAAAGGATAAGGATAGGGTACGATAAAGTACAGTGACCGCACTCGGTGACTTGGGTGAGTAAAATTTACACCCTGGTGGATCAGGGCAACTATGAAGGAGATGGGATTTTGCACGAATGTAGCAAACCCACAAACGTAGTCGTAATAGTGAAATGGCATCCTCAAATAATCGCATGCCCCTCTTCTGCATTCCCACATCGGCAGGCCTAGTTTAGCGGAATGCACTGGCTGTTCACCATTCTGTCCTTTTGGCCGGTTAAAGTGACGTGCTGAACCCGCTTTTTCATTTGACTAGCAAGTAACCGGTGTTTTGAAAATCGTAAGGCAAACAAAAATCAATCATTCACTAATTCATCCACTAAAAATATCTGAAAATAACTTTCAAACGGTCAAAATATTGAAGGTGCCGCAGGGTTCAACATGTGTGCATTGCATGGTCATAGCAAAAGACTATCATGCGAACTCACCAAGCACGCCGAATATAACGTCATTGTGAGTAATAAAGTGCAAAACTTGCTATTGAAAACACAAACGTAAAGCTCCAAAAGCACCAAGCTATGCAAGCTGATAGGTCATGGGCTTGAAGTGAGACGGGAAGTTGAGTTTTGGCCTTTCACTTTAGGGTCGCGCAAATCCTCTTTAAACCCGATGTAGTACAAGGTATGCGAATTGTTTGTGATGCAGTGTTTGATGGTCGTCTCCTCTACTTGAGAGCAAACTATCTCTGCATTCTTTTGAAGGAGAAGACACTGGGTATAGGCATTCTATGTATGTCTCACAATCTCAAATGGAATATTTTAAGAAACCTGCAAACATTATATCATGCACAATCCTTTCAGTCCCTCTCTCCACGGCACAGAAATCATTTGTTTGGGATGGTCAGAAAGTGTCTTTTGATTTCAAAATTATACGGTTTAGTGCCATTTTTCAGGTTATAGTTTACATGGTGGAGGCATCTACATAAACGGACATGCTTATCCTCTACGTTAGGTTACATACATTTTCAGCACATAAATTGGGGAGCATGACATTGGAATCTATGGATCGCACACAGAAGGAGCCAACTTTTAATTTTACAGGTGAATTAACAATTCTCACTTTAAAGTGGCCCTACTTCTTTTCTCCAGTCCTATGGTTTTCATCAATCCCAAACGAAGTGCAAATTGGCATGTGTTATGCACATGCAAATGAAATTGTTAAGTAAATCATCTCCCCTCACCCCACACACACTTCCACTGTGGAGCTTTCACTTTAAAGCAAAAGCAGTTAGTCCACATTCTGAGGCACTTCAGTTTTCTTCTTGCAGTCATGTTAAACTAGCCTTTTTGGAAGTTGACCTCTTTAGCTAAATGTACATATTGAAATTTTAGGTAACGTAATAGTTGATCGTATTTGAAACTTACTTATTAACCAACCGGTAGTAAAAGTTGGTGCTTATTAATGATTAGTGTAGTTGGTTGGCTCAGAATATGAAGATGGAATGAGAAACCTATTGGCAAGAGAAAATTGGGATGATGCATATGACTTCTCACTCTGTTTGTGACTTCTAATGTGATCGGCTTCCTATCTCTCTTGAGGTGAACGAATTTACTTTGCTGCTTCATAATCCCAAAACAACACTTCTATTCGCAAAATGTCATAAAACCTATTACAAATCCAAAGTATGTTAATCGTTTTGGCATATAGTTAAAATTGTAGTACTGTCATACTCTTTTTTGTAGGAACAGCAGTACTCGATACTTGAAAACCTTTACTTATAAATTTGTGGTTTACCTTACTTTTAGGAAAATCCGAGGGCTAATACATAACCAGAATGATTGCTCAAAATACATTTTTTAAACATGATAGGAAGTGCTGCTATCGTATTGAAGGCTATAATGTTGAGACAGGCTTGTTTAAAATGTGTTGCCGGGACATTTTCTCAATTCAGTCAACTTCATTTCCTAACAATTGATTTTCTGTCTACCAAGGGAGACGAACGAGAGGTGACATAGAAAAGGGACATTTAACAGCACGAATTTGGGGTGCATTGTAAGAGTGGCCAAAGGGCAGTGCGAAGGCGTGTAGGCAACTGTATGCAATCAACTGTTTGCGGCCTTATCCTAAGTGCAGTGAAAATAGAAGGAAGTAAAATCAGTTTGTCGTGATTGCCATAATGGGAATAGGTAGGAGGTGATGTGAATCAGTATGTCCACATAGAAGACCTTTATTGCAGGTTTAAATGCATAACTTAGTCTAGCGCAGATGTAACCGATTTTGTGGTATTTATTTCTTCCTCATCACCACTACTAAGGTGTGAGAAAGATTGCTGCGTCTTCTTCACAGCTGATGCCCATATACACTGACGCAAGACGGTGATAGAATGGGAAACACGATCAGGCCAAAAGCGATGCAACATTAGAAGGTCTATCAAAAAACCCACAAAACGCACCACCAAGTAAAGTGTCAGCGAGCGTTTTCAACGACCAACGTGGCTACTTTGGTGTGGATTACCGTCGTGTTGCGAGCAATGGACACCGCCGATAGATGCAAACTCGAATGTAAAACCAAAATTTATCCACTACATCTTATTCAGGCCAGAATTTTCGGTTGTTCTTTCTACAACTATACCTTCGTTTTGCTGCTCTATTCTTGATTTGTTATTTCAAAAAGGCTAGCTTCGCGCAGTGTGATAACTTTTGTGGTGCCTTAGGTTGCGCATTACCTCGGTAACCATCAATGTAGTAAGAAGGTAAATTATAAAGTATTATCTCTTAGTTTTAAAAAGTGCACAATGATGCAAACGATTAGTTAGTCAGTTCACACACAAACAAAGCAGATGCCAAGACCCCACAATAATGTAACTCTGGATTGTGCCAAGGTTGGCTGAGTAGATTAGACAAACCTGAGACTTAATTTAGCACAATGAGTCTAGTTGGGACTAGGGCAGTGCAAATTGGGCCCAACACTCTAATCCAGCTGCAATTTTCTGTGAAAAACGTAGGTATTTGATGGATGTTAAATGTTTGGATTCTCTGTCACGTAATAATCTCAATGCATCCTATCATTGGCGCCTGAGAGGCAGTCAGTCAAATATGGCTACTGTTGTGTGGTGGAATTCAACCCCAATTTCATCCATCTATTTTAGTAACAATTCCAATGACAGCATCAGAAGAGTGTCTTGCCTCAGGTTAGGCGGTTGACGGGGCTCTGACTTGCCGTACTACCAGTGGGTAAGTAAAAAGTAAGGAAGAGCATGACAGACTCAAACAATTGCTACTTTGTCAAAGAATTGGAAGCTGGAAACGTGCAAGTGGATTGCATTGGAGAATATTGACTCGAAATGTCACAGTTGCAGGGATAGAGCGCATTGAAAGAGGAGCCAAATGGTTCAAAGAAATGCGTTCTATCTTTGTAACTAATAGCAAATCACTCACTGTCCCGCTGACCTAAAGTGGCTCAAATCTTCCTTACTACCTAGGAAAGTTGAATGGTTAACTTATGTCTTTTTGTCGTGAAATATTTATGTTTAGTCTTCTGGTCTGGATTTTTATCAGGCTCTCCTAAATAGGTCTACATGTGCAAGGCTTTCTGCTAGGCAATTCACTAAGCTGTTTTAGTTTGATGAAGCCAAAACCATTCTAATTGTGAATTAACTTCGTTTATAAAAGGGAACCTGTGAGTCATCACGACATGTAGTAATGCACTGTCAGATATGATGCTGAAAATAAGTACCTCCTTCCTCTTTGTAGAAAATGGAAAAGGCAGATCCCCTCCAAATAAGAACGCTTCAAGTTGGTGGTGGTTAATGGTGGTTATTCACATAATTAATGCAACCAGAAAGTTAAAAGTGTGCTCATTGCATCGTGAGAAGATGAGGTAGCTCGCATTCTGGGTGAGCTAAGTAATGAGTCAGGGATGGTAAAAAGTGATTTTAAGGAAGAATGGAGGCGAAGAGGGAGTTGCATACATAAAATCAACCATTTCACCCATGGCTCGTGTCGAAAACACCACGTATATACCACTGAAGTCTTCCTCTTTTCACGATGTACAACGCACATCTACTCGCCTACCCACCCTGTACTGAGTTTTTATTTCATGACAGACGGGGACTACTCTTGCATTTCTCCATCTTGCACCCGTAGTCAAATAAACGCAAGTGGTTTATGAGTTTGGCTCGCCTACTTTCTAAGTGTCAGGGATCTTGCATTCGTCTACATTTGATTAGCTTGGTGGGCGAAAGCAGTTAATAATTTAAATTTAGGTAGCAACGACAGCTCCCATCCACTTCGAAGTGTGGGAATGTCATTGAGTCATTTCTAACCAGCTAAAAGGAAAAACCTGTAACATAGCAGAAATAACTCTGGATTGATATTTGCTACTGCAATACAAAAAATGGTCCCAATCGCCCCAAAGCCTTAAGTAATTTTTGATGAGTGAGGAAGTGCACTTGGTTACTTCACCCTCCACAGCATATATTATCCATCGTTTTTCTACAAACTTATAAAAATTTAAATTGATACACGTTTTCTCCCTGAAACTCGAAACAGATACGGAGAATTCGGTAAAATAAAGTGCGAAATGTAACATTACTAAGATTAACAAGACTTCGCTTAACTTATCACCTCTGTTTTCAAGCGATCGGGAAAGCCTCACTAAGGTACAGAAAGCGATCGAAGTATAATAGAGACAGATAATACTTTCATCCACTTAAAGAAGTATTTTTCCTTTGGTGCGGCTTTTAAAATCCAAATCAAAAGAAACGACTTTACAAGAGAAAACACTAACGCATATTTTACTTAGGATAGGAGTGGTTCAGCGTGTTCCCAAATGATGTTAACCATGAGGCATTCAGCAATCATCTATTAGTCACTGTAGACTTATCATTTTTCGAAAAGAGGGCGTTCAACATACTCTGCTCATGTGTGTCCATCAAATGACAAGTCAAATGTGTGATATTTGCGCTGAGTAAAACTCATTCTATTCCAGTCTGCAATGATTTGGTGCTTTCGGGAGGCAGTTTTTGAATACCGGTATGTGTTACTTGAGAAAAGAGTATTCTCTATAGAGCAGGGCTGAGTGTAGCTAAACCGCACGAGTAGGTGACACTGCGCTTTTAACTGTGCTGAAGGCTGGAGCAGAGTGCAACTAGTCTTTAATTAAAAGCCGCAGAATATTTGCTGCGCCTTAATAGACAAAGTTGGCAGTAAGCGCTGTCTATTTGGCAGCACAATGTCACGGCTTATTCCTGATTGCTGTACAAAGCACAGAATTGATCACCAAAGTCAAAAAGATTGAAAGCTGAATGCTTTGCAAAACAAGTCAGTCCTACACAATTGAATTTCCATTTTACTAGAAAAGTATGGTAACCAAGTCGCACTTTGTAACGTTTTAGATAAAAAACTCTCGTTTGCTAACGATTAACTTTCGAAAGAACCAGAAGTCATTTTGCATGCCCTCAAAACTTGCTGTAACAATTCCTATTTTTGTTTTGGTCCCTAGCGTTGTGAACTGGGAGAGGAATAGCATTCCAATATGGACAGGGTTAAAATAAAGTGAAATTCGGATGAAATACACTGGACGGTATCTTGTCCACAGCAAGCAAACACTTTTATAATTAGATTTTTTAAACGTAGCTTAGGCGAGGTGGAAAATTGGACGGGAGTAAAAACAGAGTACTTGATGCTAATACAGTCCAAACTTTGAGTACTCCTGGATAAATGCACAGCTTCAGGTGCACGTCATAGCAACTCGAATGGGAAGTGCTTTCTTACTCCTCGCACGGCTTAGGTTCCTCTCCAGGAGTTTTCAGACTGCGTCATAATCTGATACTGCCTTGCTGGCGATGGAGGTGGATGGCCTCTCAGGAGCAGTTCAACACTGCTGACAAAACTTTCTCTGCTAAAGCCACTTAACGCGCCCTAGATTCACACTGGATTAAGTTTATAAATGCTGCACCAGGTCAATTTTGGAGCAATGGAGGTGATTTTAGTCTCTTGGAAATTGATTATACTTTGTGACTCAAAGTCGCCTATTGACATGGCTGTCGCTTGCACTTAAAAAACACTTGTGATATTTTTCCCAACATTGGCCAATTCATATTCTGCATATTCTGATCAAAAAGGAAAGCTCATGGGCTTCAAAAATAAAAAAAATGGGTATTTTCATACGATGAAAAACCAGTTCCGACGGAGGCATCATTTGAACTGTTCTTCGATGAGTGGCTGGTTCCAACTAAATCGCTGTGTTAATTTGCCGAAAATGAATCTGTGCAAATAACTTAAACGAATTCTGAAGGCAGTAGATTATTGATTATTGAGGCTATTAGTGAGTTCAAAATGACTTGCTGTTTCCTCCTCGTGCACTGTTTGTCAAAGGAATCAAATTGATTTTAACGCATCCTGGTTGACAACCACTCCGAGGTCAAATTTTAATACTCGTTCCATTGAATCGACGGTCTTGTCACTCCATCCAATTCCACAAGACGTGATGTAAAAATGGAATGCTCAGGAAAGTCAAGATTCAAGCCAGTATTTATTAAAGTTACTCGTCCCCTTAACAACAGCACATCGCCTTTCTCATCGATGCAAAATGCGTAATCCAGACCAGCTCCTAACTGAGACGCGTTTGTGTCCTGGCCTTTAATTCAAGCCCTACACTCTAAATGGAGTGTACATTCCTTTCGCTCAAGCAACATTTGAGGGTATTTTGATGCCTGAAAGGTTTAAAAATACGAAGGTATTTTTTTACCTGCCTGTCTCGTGGCCAATCCCCAGATTCGAGGAGTACAACGTGGATTGAACAGACAGACTACGTGAGCAGTTCTGGCGCAAGTGCCAATTATATACCATGTCAAGAATCGATAGACGAAACGGATTGTATTAAGGCAAACTTTAGTGACTTAGACAGGCAAAATGGGTGGGCACACAGATAATCTGTCCGCGTCGCACGAAACGTAGCAATTCCTTTGTTGCATTGCTATGAAAAATGGAGGGTCGAGCATTATCGTTTATGACGACGCGTAGTCTGTAACTACGGTAACCGGACGTTGCTGATTGCCTAAATTAAACAAGTACCCAGCATGTCTCAGTCCACGTTGATATATGGTAAGTATCTAGTAGCGCAGCCTGCTTGAGTAGTCCGCATTTTAATTCCTACACATAATACATGTGATAGCAATCTTGGATTTGTGTCTTTAGACCTTTCTCTCCCAACAATAAACCTTCAAATTACCCCTAAAGTATGCAACCTCGTGATGTCTTTGGGGAGGCTCACCAACACCATCCATCTAACAAATGTGGCTCTTTACCAGCCCTAGACACTTGATGGCTGTAAAAGAGAGGATGTGCCAAACAGGTTGTTTGGTGTCTTAGTGAAATAACATAAGGACCAGGATGAAGTGAATATGATTCAAGTGCAACACATTTTTCCAGACTACTGACAAAACAGCACCTGAAGCGGGCGATATTGAGGACTTCAGTAATTTGTTAGTTTGCGTCACCATCGGAAGCAGTTCACTTCTATGGCGACTGAACGACTTTATGCCAAATGTGGCATTAAAGCCATGAGAAATCCACTATGCCAATCATGCTAAAACTATATTCTAAAGTTGCACTACATTTTGCAGTTAAAATTTTATTTTTGACTTAATGGGTCAACGGAAGAGGCGAATTTGCAAGCATCACAAAAATCATTAAAAATTGCCCGTCGTTTCTAAAATTTTGCTTGCAAGTTTCACACACTCCTGCGGAATTTTTAAGTTTGTTTATGCAAAGACACAAATCATTGATCGTTGCGTTGCGAAACCATCGCGACACTGATTACCCTATGACAGTAGAGTTCTTTCTTCGTCATTTTGGCTTTATGACAGGCCATTGATGCGTGGCTGGGATTTTAAATAAAATCGTTGCCAACTTTGGCGGGATAGTTTCCAGTGTATGATTCAAGATCACTCAGTGTTCTCCACGCCAATTTCTGACACATGGACAAAGAACACATGAGTGGCCGATTTCAAGCCCTAGACAACTGTAGAACAGAAACGAATTTGTTGCTTAAAACCTGGTTGTAAATGGCTCTCTAAGCCTTCTGTTCGACGAGCGTTCGAGATCAACGCATGCTCTGTAATTGTCTTACGGTTTTGTCAAGTAAACCGAAGTTATTTTATTGAAACAGAGTAATTGATACCTAACTGAAACAATACAGATGAAGGTGGATGTAAATTAGAAGGTATGTTCAACTCGACTTTTCTTTGCTTCAAGTTTAGCCCTAAATGGTGAATTTGGCATTTGTTCTCCCATATCCAAATGGTTTGCTATCGAGGCACCGCGATTTGCATTACCATATTGTGAGCGCAGGTACTGACTGACTTGACTTGCTTCGCCCGCCTTTGTTTGGACCTAAAAAAATTATGAGTGCACAATCTTCTGTTTAATAATTAGGAATGGTGATCCAATCCATTTTTCACTTCAGATAGGGCAGACCTTTTCAGTGCGGTGCTGTGCCCTGCCTTGCCTAGAAAATGAACCAATATTTTGCCCACCTACTAATGAATTGTTTCACGCCTTTTAGCCATCAGCTAAAGTCAATAAGGAAAGCAAAATGAGCAGAACACAGAACTAGCGTTAGTGTTCCAAGAAGATACCTTATTAGAATGCTATTGCTGCGTTTTTATTACTTAGCTCATTAAAACCAACTCGTAACTTACGGAATATTCGGTTGTATCTGCTACTAAAACTAAGATGGTGAATAATTTGTCTAGCCCTTCGCTACTTATTTTCAAGTGCTTTAATGCTTAAAGTTTAGTTGGCATTATATTGAGTCCTTACCATAGAACTTGTCTTTGAGTATTAACATACAACCTCTAATTTCTAACCACCAAACATTTTCAAATCTCATTTACTTTCAATTTGTCCTGGACACTCCGAGGAGGCTTCCAAACTAGAACATTGTTTAACTGGAAATTTAAGATTGCTGCTTTCCTCTAGAGCCTATGACAGGCTCCCTTAAGGGAGTCGGATGCTCTTAGAGTTTGCTGCGAAACCTTCACTTATGAAGATGCTGCTGGAGATCACGGGGGTCCGCAGAATGATGTACCGACTGCATTAATTAGAAACAGCATTATGGTTTTGCATTGTGATGGAAGTCCCTAGTTGAATGACCAATCAGCGCACCTATACACTCATCTAATTCCAAAGATCGCTGGTAGCCTTGCAGTGGAATTATGATTTGTTTTTCGTTTTCAAGCTTGTGTTTACAAGAAAAGTTTGCAAGCTTAATTGTTTAATATCTCCTATTACCGTCGTGGATAGAGTAGAACGCCTGAAGGTGCGTTAATCAAGCAGTTAATTTTCTTGCCAAGCAAAAAACGCACTACAGCCAAAAGCTCTCCCAACTCTTGTGTTCGTGACATTTGCATTGATGTAGTGTGGGGTCTTGCCAATCAGGACACTCGCATTTGTGTAGGTGCAGGCAGCAAAACTACTTTTGCGGTTAATTTTGACGTGATTTCCATGCTTTATTACTCATTTTAGCAGCATTGCGCCACGAAGATGTCCGCCAATGTATTTTGGGGACTGCTTGACTGACATTTTCATATGTTACTACCTAGTCTTACCTCTACAAGTCCAAGGAAGAAGTATCAGTCTGGTACCTTCAGCTTTTCCATCGAGGTGCATTTCTAAATTCCACTCAAAATGCCAGGCGTTTTTTAACAAAATATTCCAAAGAATCGACAGATCCCACAAACGAGTGTTTTGCATTTGGCCAACACACGAAGTGCAAAATATTTTCCCCTTCTCAAGGCAAAGATTGCTTCATAGCATCTTGGAAATGTTGCAAGGTTCATCCGATCACCCTGACACCTTTTAGGACGATGTTGAAAATCGTATCCCATACATATGGAACCATAAAGCTCGGTGATTGATGATAGTAATGTATGCATTCGCGTTAATTGTTGCTGTGGATGAGGCGTTTTGTGGCAGATTACATGTTGGTGGGTGCGTGCGTGAGCCAACAGATGTGAGAGAAGCCCGACACTTTGCAGAAGTCCTAATAACTTAACTGGCGTGCGATATTCCGTAACGCACAATTCACATTCACCCATGCAAGCAGCATCTCACTTCTTCCGATAGCTACAGCCTGTGACCTTTACGGAGAAATGGACTTCATTCTCAAATTATGAAAACGAAGATCTGTCTCCTTTACCTTGGGACATACGAAACAAATTTCATATGATGAAAAGTTCAAATAGAAAAGTGTCTTTGATGTGACTTCCACTGCATGGTCTCTAAACACTGAGGAGCGATGGAAAAGATTCTTGGAGTCCCACCACCAGGGGTGTGATGAGAAGAAGTGTAACTCTGAGAATTCTTATATGGTGCCTCGTGTCCTCAAATTTTGCAGAACCTATAGTCTGATGGGAAATGAGGAAATTGGGAAGGTAAATGGGAAATGGGGAATGAGTGCGAAAGGGCAACTGATGGAAAGTGGAAAGCTTTATTACAGAGGAAATCGCAAAAAAATCCCTTTCAAAGTGCCTTCATGGCGAAATGGGATGATGAGGAAACCGAGTGAGTAAGTGAGCACGCCACTTTACCGGCTTGACAATGTAAAGTGCTATCGTCATGCGATTTTAATAAATTTGCATAATTAAGGCGCCATATTACAACCCGCTCCTAAAATGGGACATGCATTTGAAGGTTTTATGGCAGTAGGAATTATACCTATACGCTGAATACAAGGATAAATATATTGCATTTGCTCAAAAATCCTGTAGCATGACTACTCCCCATTCAGCCTATCACATTTATTATGCATGAACTTGGGTTTTTAGTGTCAAGATAACATTTCGCAAAGAAATTTTAACAACATAATTCGTCATTGAGCACCATATGAAGAGTTCGGTGAAGGGTAACGTGAAGTTACTCTTATCACATCAAGAGGAACCTAGGAATATTGAAGTGGGTACAAGAAACATGGTTGTATTGTTTTCCATCCAGTGCACCACTTTTGCCCTATAAGGACTTAAGAATCGGTATCGAAGTCGTAGTTCCGAATCTCTGCCTTGAGCACCACATGAATAGTTCAGCAAAGGCGAACCTGAAACCATCCTCATTACATTAAGGAGGGGTAATCTCGAAATGAAGATGAGGGTGTCAGATACACGTTCATTATCTTGTGAGCCAGTCCAAATGAGAGACTCGGGCAATCCAGGTGTGATGAAAGTCAACAGGGCTAATGACCGTGCATGCCACAGGGTGAGGCTTTAACACCGCCTCACCTATGACGACACAGTTCGGCTGCCTGTCTCATGATGATTTATTCCCACATGCGAAGTTCCCTGATACAAAATATTTTGGGGATTAGTACAAAAATACCCTAGCTGACGTCTTGCAAAAATAACTGCGTTTTACTTCCGGTACATGCTATTTCTTTACCCGACTTGCCAAAGGCTTTTGTTTGGTTTGACCGTCCCCCGCAACAAACAAATCAGTTGTCAATAGGCAAGAGCTTCACTAAAAAACTTACTTCTCCCTTCCCTGTTACGAAGAGGTGACCTACCTGTTGTATTTCACTGGTCTTCTAAAATGCATTTCATGCACCACTAACGAAGAGCTCCAGTGTGAATACATCTAAACCACCCTCATCAACAATTTGTCTCTATTACCTTGAATTATTACTTTATTAGTTACATGTTGAAGAAGTCGTTTCAATCTCAGGAAGAGAAGGATTGTTTTGGATAGTTACTGCTTCCAAAACATGCTAAGATTTGAAGCCCCATTTCTGTTCTGCCCCCTTTTAAGGTGTCAGGCCAACAGACGCCAGTCACCTGTGTTTCCCGGTGGCAACATTTCTCACGCGGTGTAATTTATTGCATCCCACTTTCTTCTCGTCACAACGCCTTTCACTTTGCACTAGGACATCACTGGCAATCATTGGGTGTAGCATTTAGTGATATTGTCATGGTGGATGCAATTGACTTAAACCTTTAATGCTGCAAACACATAAAGGAAATTAGAGGGGTAAGTTAAGAAGTCCCAATTCTTAATCAGTTTGCTATCAGTGTTATCCATACGTGAAGAGAACCCCTCATCAGCTTATAAAATGAACTTCTTCAGTTCAATGCAAAACCATAAAGATGGCTTTGGTCTGTTTGTAATTTTACTGTCCCAACTATGTGAGGTAGAGTCTCAAGAGAAGGAAATGCTTTTATGAGCCAAAGCGGTCAATAGATAGCTTTTTTTCTTGAGAATCCAGAGGTAGATGGAGAAGTAAACCCATTACTAAAAAATAAAGTTTACAATACCGTGTCTCATAAAGATAGGTTAATGCACGGCGCGTCCCAAAATACCTCATATCTTATATCACTTGTAGTACACGCCTTTTAGTTCCCGTCTGAGAATTGTGGCGAGGTGACTTGCTTGAGGTTGAGGCCGGCAAAGCAGAAGAATGAGAAATAAATCGGAATTAGCAGTTCATTAACTCCACTGCTATTCGCAATTGTGCCAGATGCTACAATTTGGGATTGTATCAGTTACTCTCACTCCAGAAGTTCTTAACAGAATAAGTGACAAGCACCATGATAAAATTTAAAGACTGCGTGCAGCAAAACACTTAGTCCAACTTTCTGCAAAACTTTGCTATGATATGAGGTTGTCTGGACACCGTCACTTCCAATTAAAATGATGTTCGTTGCCTTTTAAGCTTAAATAAGTAAGTAGTGCAAACCTGTGCTGTGAGAGATGCACAGACCTCGTTCCTTACAATCACCAAGCATTAAAGCAGAATGGGATATGGTGGTGAACTCCTCAAAGGACTACGGAAACATTCCTTACCATTACTAAAATGTTGTAGGCTGTGCGCAATTCCGTGATATCCCCTTTATGCCCTCTTTATTAGCTGCCAACACCGTACTTTAAGTAAGACATTATCCTTTTCGTTGCAGCGAAAGCCTAACATGCTTCAGGAAGCATCAAGCTCCTCTGTCATTTACTTTTGTCCCAACGTATCTCCAACAACGTTTAAGGGTTATGCGTTTAAATGGTTTTTCACCCAAAATATTTTGATGCTCTGGTATTCGACTAACGTCCATCTCCATAAGAAGACAATATGAGTACCTGCAGATTCTCCTTCTTCCACCCATTAACTGGGATTAAGTACTACAACCATAAGTGCCTCAAAAGTGAATCTTCTCAGATGAGCTAATTGCTGTGACGTAATTTTGGTAGTAGCAAGGTTTGTGGATGACTAGCTTCCCACAGTTTAACAGTTCAGCCCTCGCTCTCCACTCTCCTCTCTCACGTTCCCCTTGCCTAAAATACTTTATTTTGCCGCAGCTTGATAGCACAAATGAGTAGACATTAATTCCCATCATGCATGGAACCGATTTTAATGGTTCGTTGGTCGAAACTCGCTTACACTCAACCTGAGTGAGGCAAAGCAGTGCTAATCCAGTCAATAAAGCTAAAGATCTTACCCAAAACCCTGTTTGTGTTGAATAATTGATGAGGCATATTCCCTTGAATGGCTAGAATTCAGGTGTGCTAGGAGAGCCTCTGTTAGAAAAATGCACAAGTTAAATCAAAACGCACTGTTTGCAGCATTGATGCGTCTTTGGGCTCTACTTCATCTCCACCTCTGCGTCCTCCTTAGCCTTCTCCCGTTCGACCTGCAATTGGTGGTGCAGCTTCATGCTCAGCTTCGCTGCCTCTTGGCCGCACTAAGGGGCTGGACGCAGAAAACTAATGAAATTTGATACTTTCCTTGGTTTCCACCATTATCTTGCTTACAGCTATTCTTCCTCTTCAGACTAAACTTTATACAGCGATTCGCAGATTTGTGTGCTTTCTTCGCAATCTTCCTTCCATGCAGAGTTCATCATTCTGTCTACAAGTGTGGCAATTCAAGGTGTAGAAAAGTCTCTCCATTGTTTATCAATACTTTGTCAACTTTTAGATATTTACATTCCCTATTTTTGAGTGGGCTAGCAGCACTATATTTGCTTATATGGGGCAATAAATTTTGTTCCTCATTCATTAATCACCAAAGTTCGAAGTGAGAATCCTGGTTCGACTTAAATACATCAAAATCAGAATTCGGATGTTGCTAGTAAATCCCTCGGGAGCAAAATTAATTCAATATTACTTCATTAATTATGCAAATAGTCCATATCACCAATCCAATTCTACGTGCTTCTTTGTGGATTACACTTTTAATGCTTTGTATTCCATGTTTGTAATCAGTCCCACTTTAGGACCAAACTGATGGAAAGTTAAAGAGTCATATTATTTATTAGACATCAAACAAGTGAGAGTAGGTGTGCAAGCTAGCCACTAGATAGGCATTTATGCTCAATAAATACTTGAGATAATGAGGTGGAATACAGTAGCTGTTGTTGAGGATCTGCGTTTTAGCTAATATAGCATGAAGCCATTAACCTCCACAAATGAGGCTCATTGTTGCTTCTGCGACTCCGTGTGTTTTCGATCAACTGAGATTGAGGAGGGTAAAAATCATCCCATGGTGTTTACCACGATACAAGCAGCAATACTACTTACGGAAATGGCCCATAAGACAATGCATAAGTTGGAGATTATTTCGGCCAAAGCATTAGCAAATGCTATTGGCAAGTTGAATTATTTTACTTACCAATTATCATTGTTTGCAGATTAGATATGCTCCTTTACATTTGTATCAGCTGAGATAGTTGAACGTTGACCGACAAATGCAAGTGCAATCTGTGAAAAAGTGGAACATATTTTAGTAAACGATTGCTGCAGGTAATTCCTTCAATTCAATAACAGTCATTAGTTTGTCAACTTCATACTATGTGATTCTCCTTCGCTATGACTAGCCTTTATAGGAATAAGTTCGTACCTTAAGAAGTGTAGTAAATCTTTATTTGTCGCGGTCAACATCCAACTGAGAAAATTTACTGATCTGCTCTAACACAAGAAGGCTCTAAGGGAACCAAGTTAAATGCATGGACATTAGAAAGTGACCACCTTTAAAGTGTGTTTGTTTAACAGGTTTAAAGGTACGCCTTAAGCATAAACCACACTTCGAGAATGTTATCAAACCTAAATTATGTTTATTCCTGCAGGTAACAAAGCTATGATTTTTAAGGAGCCGTTTTTGAGGCCATCGACGGTACAACTGTGAGTCTCACGTCGCATGTTAAGGATTCGCTCCTAATTACCTGTCGTATCGCACTGACCATTCCCACCGCAGTTCCGTTGACACGCTTAAACCCCTCTTTCCTAATGAAATGGTTCAAAGCTGAAAAGGAATACAGTGCCAAGGCATTTCTCTGTTCGGGAAGTAATTCTCGTTATCATCTTGGCAGTATTTGATGCAACGAGTCTAAATGCTTGGCTGAAATAAAGGTTAGTCACACTCCACCTGCTTTCGCTTTAAGTGCCTTTCGCAAATTTGTTGCTGCATCATATCTCTTCAGCATAAAGAATTACATGAGAAGAGGCCACTTAACTATGAAATAAAATTAAAGTCAACATCATCCAACATCCGTTCTTCACATGACCTGTTTCTACCAATTCATCCATGTGGCAATTACCATCTGAATTTTTATTTCTTACATTATGGAATGCAGCAAAGGACTGCTTCTGACCAAATCGTACAATTTATCGTGCGTTCATCTGATTGCGCGTCAACAATGCTGTTTAGTGGGGAGTACTTCCTTCTTAATGTACCATGATTTTTGGAATGGTCATTGTTTTCCCAGTAGAAGATGAAAATGAGACTTGTATGGACGATTTTTTATGACGGTCGTTGTGAGCTAACTTCGGACGCTGTAGCTTATCCCATTGAAAGCTCCTCAATTTCATTACTAAACTCCTTTCCCATTCAAAGTTAAACAACCCGGATTCGGGCCCACTGAATAGTAGAGAGGACCAAACATCGGCCCATTGTTTGGTACTCCCATTTCCTCTGTCGCTATTTCTTTCAATCCTCTACCATCATCTTTCCCACCTCCCGTAATTTTGCCTGTTAAAACTTCCCCATTCACCATGTTGACTCTGATCTGCTCTTGATATCCTGCATGGAAGCAAGTTGTAAGCTAATCTATTGGCTCCCAATTTGTGCGCTATCGAGGTTGACCTTTTCTTTCTTTTCTTTTTCTTCTTCTTCTTTCTTTGTGGCTTGCTAAAGCTCTTCTGTCATTACAAACAATGAGCCTCCCATCACAAGGTCTCTTCTTCATTTGCTCATTGTTGAGATCAAGGCTGAGTTCTCATGGACGCTGAGGCGTAGCAGAGTAGAAATAGGCTATAAATTCACATTACGTTTCATCTAGAAGGCACATGCTGTAGCAGGACCATTTGGCTACATAAAAAGGCAACGGTATCGGCTCATTAGAGTTCATAAGGTCTGACACCATCATGTCCCGTGGCCTTCTGCATCCTCTGTGCACAGAGGATACTGCGTTGTTACCAGAGGAAAACTGACTGACAACAGGTAAACGAACTTTTTTGCATTTCAGTAAGTGATTATCAAAACAATGTGGACTATTTGAGGACCCCAAAGTGAGTAAGTTCAGGCTTAGAGGAGTGGAAATTTGTCAAGGCAAACTAGCTACCATGTGGCCATAAATGCGAATTCTTATACTTGTAGTTGAAATGTGGCATTTATTCCCCACTTGTCTCCTTAATAGCACTGAGTGTCATGCTTTTGTAGTTGGCTATCATATATTGGTGGCTTGATGCCTATTATGTCTGTCAAAAATAAATCCAGAAAAGGTATTTCACCCCTTTTTCCCAGCTGCGATCATAGGGCTTAGAATGGGGAAGAAGTTTAATGAAAGTGTCTCCAAGGCGTGGGTGGATGTCAATTAGCTGATCACATCTCTCCCTCTGTTAGAAAGAAAATATCTTGCCGCTCTATTCCTAAATTATCACCATTCTCGAATATTTTACCCTCATTTCTGAGTTGCACCTCTAATACCAGCACGTCGATATTTGGCCTGGTCAAAATCATCACCAGGAATGATAATGAAATGCAAATTTTGGTCCAGTCGCTTTCCTTGCTCATTTAATTTTTGTCTTTTACAAGCAGACCGATGTAAAACTGAGCATTAAATGTTGTTAAATCGAGGTTTATAAAAATGATGCACTATTCTCCAACCCTAATGGGATCCAACTAACTGTACCTTTCTTTAAACACCCTTATTTCGATTTGACCTCAATGAATGAACAGGTTGGTAGCGTAATGCGAATATATAATTCCATTTTGTGTAAATTGAGTGCTTGTAGGTTAGTATTTTGACTGGCTCTGTTTAGAAGACATTTAAAAATAGAACATGGCTAATGATTCTACACTACTGTTGATGGATGCGTAGCGGTACAGCATTATAAATTTTATAAGAGTACAATGTCTGGCTGCCTGCAACCGGCAGAAGAAGGAGTTGTGAGAGTTAAAATATTACACATTACAAGGTGAAATTCATTCACTAATATATTCTAATCATATAACATTATGTACAGTGGGTTTTGTTAAAATAGGCACTGAGGTTTGGAAGGATTCGGCGAGTGCGTATTTGCTCCGAAGTAAAAACTGAGCCACACTGGTGAATTAAGTTGTAATATTTGGTCCATCGCCCCCCAAGGTCTTCCGCTTTTTGCATTCATTTACGTTTTACAAGGCACCATCCTTTCAATTGCTACATGATCATACCCATTTTAGCGATAGCAGAGATATGCAAAGGAGGTTGTTAGAGGATCAATGAATGAATGTGGAGGTGATTTGTGCATCATTCTAAGTGAATGAAATCGCACGTAAGCACCAGCGTTCTTGACCGGTGGAGATTCAACCAAACCCACTACTGTACCATTCCTGTCAGAAAAGTGGTAGATCCATAAATGCGACTTATATTCAAGGTTTTTTGCAAATGCCAGGCCATTCAACCACCAAACCTACGAACTTATAGAAAGAATCGCTTTTTATCTGCAAAACTTGAGAAGAATAACATTAACACCCACATAAGCGTGAAAATTATTTTATTTGCATCGTTGCTTGTTTGAAATTTATTAGTTAAATGGTTTCCGCTCACGACGATCTCTCCATTTAGCCTTATTTTCCTGACTGATGCTTGGTTTGCTAGTGGGTAACCACTGTGCATGCTCTGAATTGCCCATCGGACCCCGCATACCTTCTGTGATCTTAGCAACCCAATCCGTCAGATTATAATGCAATTTGCTCCTGTTTATTATGGGGCCATTCACATTCCTCCTATCCCTTTTGCTGTTGTTATTGGCTCTAATCGCTTCTGTTGCCAAGACACCTATAGGAGGACATTCGTAATTTTTTCTGGTGCTTTATAACAAAACATGGTAAAGACTACCATGCTCAGTTCTTAATGCGGAATAATTTCTAACGCAATTACAGAACAGCCTCTTATCACACTTCCATAATAAAATCTGGCTTAGGTTTAAACGAAAAGTTGTTATTCTCTATTTATCTTCTCTCGAATGTGTCAACTTAGTATAGACGGGCGACACTCATCCACTATTAATAGAGGCCTGAATTGCTGTGTTATGTCCAGTGGTTATTGGAAGAATGGGGTGAGATGTGAGGTGTTTCTGCGGTATGCGCTCATGATTTGATCCACATTATTAGCACTTTAAATGTAAAATCTCATACATTTCCTAGGTTCGGAAAAGTAATATAGGAAGCAGAAAACAGAAAGAGACAGAAAAGCTAGCGTAGGTGGAGTAGTTGCATTATAGTACCACATCGTTAACAACCTCTTCTAATTCACAATCACACACTTTCCAAAAAAAGAAATAATCATAAAGGAATTGGAAGGGGCAGGATGAAGAACAGTTGACGCAGTTGGTAAATTTGGGTGATGACCTGAGTAAATGAAATTTGTCTGTTGATTGATCATGACAAATATGAATGAAGTGGGATTTGGCACAAATGCAACAATTATGCACACATAGTCATGAAAGTGAACTGGCGCTCTCAAATAATCACACGCCTCTCTTCCGCATGCCCACGTCGGGAGACCCAATTTGTTGGAATTACACCGGCTGTTCGCCACTTTGTCCCTGTGGTGGGTCAAAAGTTGCTTTGGTAACAATGAGACAAATGTCAACTATTTAATATTGTATCCATTAAATAAAATATCAGAAAATAACTTCCAAATGGTCAATGAGATGAAAACATTGCAGAGTTTAGCATGTGTGTATTCAAAGACGCAGCAAAAGACGATCGGAAGAAACCACCATTTACCGTTCAGAGCAATTTTATGAAAACAATTTTTTTCTCGGACGCATCATCCATGGCCGAGGCATTTTACATGGACAACTTACTCTTTTTATTAGGTTAGAAGTGTTTCTTAGCATTAAATGAAAATGTGTGACAATGAAATCTTCGGGTTGCACACCACAGGGTCCACTTTTCGCTTCCACAGATAGATTAACAAATCCTGCTCAAATGTGTTCTTACTCCTTTCTTCCAGTCTTATTGTTCTAGAGCACACCGTCTGTCAAAACGAGTTTTCAGCATTTCCAATCGAAGTGTGAATTTGCAAGCGTTTTATGCAGGTGAATGACATTGTTAAGCAAATCATCCTTCCCTCCTTCCACACATACATGTTCACTGTGGGGCTTTCATCTCGGCGCAAAAGCAGTCATCCCACATTCTTAGGCTCTTCAATTTACATTTCACAGTCATGTTAACTTATCCTCGTGAGCAGTTAACGTTTTAGTTATATGCGCACTTCGAAATTGTGCGCAGCAGCACAGCTTGTTGTATTTGCCACTTATTTATCAATCCACCGATAGAAAAGTTGGAGCTTATTAATGATCGTGGGCTTGGTCCGTTCGGCACATGGAGATAGAAAACTGGGATAAGAAATGAAACTTCAAACCTAATTCATGAGGAGAGCAACACTGCCAACGGATTTGATTGCTATGAAGCAATAATTTTGGCTTCGGAATACGTGGTTTTGATAAACATTTGTATGGGACTTCTTCACGAGTTTTGGAGAGACAGCAAAGTAGACAACCTCATTAGCCTGTGATTATTACACTTTTATAAAAATATTACGGACATCAAGATCGGTAGGATGAGTTGCAAATGTGACTTTAGACTGTTAGCTTTAAGAAGCAACTGTTGGATGGCATTTGATGAAGATGCAGTATATGACACATGGTACTGCAACGCACCATGAAAAGGTGATGTAAGTAACCTCGATCACACTGTCTTCCACCCCCTTCTAAATAATGCAGGTTTATCCCTCACTGATATATGCCAAATTAGTGAAAGATGAACGTGTAAATAAAGAACAGGATCAACTTTTGGTCCTACTTGACCACAGAAGTAATAAAGCAATTGGTTTGCACTTAAGTCAAGCAAGATTCTTGACAGCTACAGAGCATGCTATACTTGGGTTAATGTATCAATACTTTCCAACGCCGTGCAGTGTGGTTTCCTTTAAGGTAAATGGTGGTTGACTGACTCACGGATCGACCGACCCATTAAGTGATTGACTGACTGCCTGGTCTTGGATGGTCAACACCACCCTTTTTAGGTTTTGGGCAGTCACGCGTGGAAGGATCATTTCATTAGGAAGCAAAAGTGCGATGGGGTTGAAGGTAACCAGGACTGGCTTTTGTTTTGAGGGACAAGACTATTCAACTAGTAAAGCCTGCAATCAATTTATGCCTCTTTGACAAAAGAAGAGACTATTTCAGCAAATAGTTTAACATGGCTTTAAATGCCAACAGCTCTCCATCTACCTAGCGTTAATCAGCTCTACTTTAATACCTCGTACTCTCACAACAACACTTTTCTTTGAAAATTACCTAAAACCTATAAAATTTATTGCACTTCAGAGGCTTTGGCAGCTAGATAAAATTGTAGTACTTTTGGTTTCCTTTTTGTTGGAGGAATGGTACTCAATAGTCGATGCAGCTACATCTCCTCTCGCAGTGTTATGTTTTCCTTCATCATTAAGGAAATTTAAGGGCTACTTGAAAAGGATTTTTTTCAAAAAATGCAAAGACGGTCTCACTAGCCAAGTAGCATTTAACAAGGATTGACGCGAGGTTAAATGAATGAGCAGAACACGTTAGTTAAGCCCTGTAGCAAGTGGTATCACCTTGTTGAAGGTTTTTGTATTGAGACAGGCTTGTTTGAAATGCGTTGTTCAGAAACCTTTTGATTCAGTCAACTTCATCTTCTAGTAGCTGATTTTCTGTCCACTAAGGGAAATGAGCTAGAGGTGAAATGGAAAAGAGGCATTTAGGAGCACGAATATGGGTGGATTGTAAAAGTGGCCAAAGGGCAGCGTGAAGGCGTGTAGACACTTGTATGCAACTATCTTTCCCTCAAAATTACAATGTTTGTTTGTTTTGCCTCCAGCAACATTCTGCTAAGGACGGCGTGTATGGAAGAAAGAGAAGTTAGTTTCTTGTGGTTACCAAAATGACAGCAGGTAGGAGTTGATGTAAATTGACACCTTTATGGAGAGGGTCTTTATTCAAACACCTTTGAATTACAGCAGGTTTAAATGCATAACTTTGACTAGCGCAGATGTAACCGGTTTCGTGGTATTTATTTCTTCCTCATCAGCACTACTGAGGTGTGGGAATGATTGTTGCGTCTTCTTCACAACTGACACGCCAGTACATTGATGCAAGACAGTGACAGAGTGGGAACAAGATCAGGCCAAAAGAGATGCAATACCAGAAGGCCAACACAAGACCGTTATTAAGTGCGAGTGTGTATTTTAAGACCTATTAAAAGGCTGCGGAAAACATACCTGCGGGGAAAGTGTCGGCAAGTATTTCCCGTAATCAATGTGACTATTTAAATGGGTTTCCCTTTCACGATGTCATTTTCTACAGAACAGGTAACTGCTGCGTTCTGCGCAATGAGTGTTGCGGAAACCTGCCCACAAAAGCTCATTCAGGAGATGATTTTGTTAGTTCATGCCTCAAGAGTACCTGACTCCGCTGCTTTTTCTCAAATTGCCAATTAAAAATAATTGGGACGAGTAATGTGCTGACTTCTATGGTACTTGCTGTAACCGACTGTATGCACATCGCTGGAGAACGGTAAGTTTTGCATCGTTTGGTTGCCATTACACCTTCTTGAATCCAAACACATGCACGTAATGTTTGCAACTGCGTCCTTTGCTTATTACTAATAAAATTTGGGGAAGAACGGTTCCATGTATTTTGTGATCCCATACTTAACTAAGCAGAATCCCTTATCCAAGTATTTCACTCCTTTTTAATAGCTTAGGTGCTACAAAGACAGCTTAAATATCCCTTTTTAAACCAAGCTCAATCACATTTCTCCATAGTCTTCGGCGGTGAAAATAGAGATTGTGATCGAAAAAAGGCATCCGATCCGTTAGAGGGGCGAGCCGAATGTCCTTTCACTGTTTTGCTTTGAGGTCTCCTTTTTGCGGTTTGCTTAAAATTTGCAAAAGTATTTGACTTTGTATCATGAAACAGTTCTTTTTATATTGCATTGTGAAGTTCATCCGATAAAAGGCGATTTTGATGTCCAACTAACCGCCAATCGCTCCAAGTTTCGGCATCAGACATTGACTCGTAAAGGCATTCCCACTGCCATTGTGCCTAAAAGGCATTCTTTTACGTCGCACTTTGCAACGTCATGATCCTATCTTCAGTTATGGACTTTGTTCTGTTACTCGACCCTGATCAACGTTGCTTAGCCCCATCAATGTGTAAAAGAGTCCCAGGTACTTGTTTAAATCTAGACGCATTCTTCTGGGATGGGCGCACACCAAAAGTAGGTCTACAGTGAACATAGGCAGGATACGGGTTATACTCGTATGTGCGTATTCCTCTTCGTTATAGACTTGCAATACTAAAGCTTTCCTGAACCAATTCTGATAAATGATTTAAAACAAATGCGCCTCTCTTTTGGCGGAAGAGTTGTCATTTCAAAAAATGTCACAATAGGTAGAACCACAAACGTTTGCATGGGAAGGAAAAAAATTCTAGGCATCTCTAAAAACGCACCTAGTAGACATCAGGCAACGTTGGCGTCAATATCGTAACATCAGAAATAAGTCATTTGCCATCGTTTTCTTGTAATTATCCCAAAACGGGTTTATTACAGTACTTACGTTTGCAATGAATGAATGGGTACATTTTTCGAAAATTTTGTCATTCCATTTGACTGTCATTTTGACTCGTGACTGTGCAAAGAGAAAGACGAGAAACGGCAGCGAAATTAATGAAAGGGGCATTACCGATTACTGAGAAGTGGAAGGCAGATGATTTGCCCTAGAGAAATGCTAGAGAGAATGCTTAGAAATTAGATCATGGTAAGTAAGGCTAAGGCAATGGTTGGGATTGCGATGATCGCAACCATACTTAAGCCTAGAGTGACCCCAATAGGGATAGAATGCTGTGATTATGCCATTCAGACCCTCTACCTCCTACAGAACCTCACAAGTAGTAGTAATATGAAGAATGACAATAAAGCAAGGAGGCCGCACAGGCTTAACTCAAAGGCATTTATCAATTTTCGAAGAGAAATGTCCTTCGTTTTGTTTACTTTTATTCTTAAGATACGTGTTACCTTTGAAACCATCAATGCAGTAAGGAGGAAATTATAGGATACTATCTCGCTTTCCGGAACGCGCACAACGATTAATGCCATTTATCGGTCAATATACAAGCAAACAATGGATGCAAAGACTTCACAAAAATGTAACGCTGCTGTGAGCCGAGGTTGACTAAGTGAAAAAGACACACCTGCGGCTTAATTCAATACATAAGTTCTGGTTGGGACTGGACCTGTTATTTGCTGTGAGTGTTTTAAGCGATTGATGGGTAAAAAATGGAGGCATTTTCGACCACCTAACAATCTGACACATTAAGACAAACTCAATGCAGCCCATCACTGGCGTTGGAGAGGCAGCACCGTCGAATATGGACGTCATTGTGGAGCGGAGTCCAAATTCATCTTTACTCTTCGATTACAGTAGCGGTTCAGACGGCGGTATCAGAGGGGTTTCTCGCCTCATGTCTGGTGGTTGATAGGGATCTGGCTTGCGATACATCCCATGGGTCAAAAAAATAGACAAAAGCATGAGGTAAGAAATGTAAAATTAGCCCGTCAGACTCTTGTCAATCTGAGAATCCTCTCCTCTCATAAGGTCACTTAGAGCTGCAATGCTACAGCTATGGAACAAAGGCGCATTGGAAGGAGGCGCTACATGTTTGGAAGAAGTATGATCTATTCATGTAACTAACACCGAATAGCCCACTGTTTTGCTGGCCTGTGCAAGCTCAAGTTTTTCTTACCAACCCAGGAAATTAAATGCGTGACTTATTTTGGTCCATCGTCGTTTTTGGATTTTAGGTTTAGATTTTCATCTGATTCTCTTAAATGCTCTAGATATACAAGAATTTTTAAACTATTCACATATCGGTTTTAGGTTGGCAAAGCCAAAACCATTAAAGCTATGCACCAACACTGTTGAAAAGAGTAGTTCTGCCGCAATTCAATTTGTAAAAGGAAACCTATAGGTCACCATAATATTTAATATCATGCTCTCTGACGTGGTGCAGAAATAAAGCGTTTGTATGATCATGCTGTCTCGAATTCGTACAGTTATTTTCGTCGGAAATAGCCACGATGGGTTTCTCGCAGATATGGACACTCAAACTTTATGCAATGGACAATAGTGTGCTAAACAACTCCGACATGCATCCAGGAAGTTAAATGGACGCTCAGATGTAATATGGCTGATACCTAGCAGTTTTAGGGGAGATAAGATAATCTGCTTTCTTACTGACCTGTGGAATGGATCTGATAAGGTTGAAAGTGATTTTGAGGATAGAAAGGAGGGGAACGGAGAGTCGCACACATAAAATCAATCAATGTGCCTGTGGTGCATGCCGAGAGCACCATCTATGTATCATTGAAGCCTTCCTCCTTTTATGGTACACGCTGCGAATAACGTGGACTGCGATTGCACCTCTCCATTTTCGCACCCATAGTAAGGTAAACAAAGGTAGAGCTTGAGCTTGATTTGCTTATTTTCCAACCGCCAGGAGCTCTATATTCGTCACATTTAAGTAGCTTAAGGATTTAAAAGTAGTTGATAACACTAATTTAGAGAGCATCGAAATTTTCCATCCACTTTGAAATGTGGGAACGCCACTAGGCCAATTCTAATCAGATAAAACGAAAAACCCTCAACTTGGAGCACTTAATGCTGGGTTGATATTTGCTACTGTATTTCATAAGTGAACGCAATCGCCAAATACTTTAAATCTTCCGGTTTTTCGATAAATAAAAAAATACACTTAGCTGGAAGGAGTGTAAATTCAAAGCCATACATGCGTCTACATGGTTACTTCGCTTTCCGCAGCTTACATTCTTCATCGTTCCCTCACTGCGTTCCTTTTTTACAATTTTATTAATATCTGAGAGTAACACATATGCTTTCTCATGGATAAGTGTCACAGAATGAAACCTTGCTTGTAATATTAGTCAGTAAAATGCTTTCACTTCTTTCTAACTGCAGTCGCGAATGCGCCCTAAAAATAGGGCAGAAAGACGTAAAATTAACAATAATTCGCCCCAATAATCGCCTTCCAATTTTTAAACAATCAGAAAAGCCCCATCAAAGTACTAAAATCGACCGAGTCATAATAGACTCTAATAATGCCTCTATCCGATTGCAGTATGGGATGGGTTAGTGCATTTAGGAGGCAGTTTTTGAATATCAGTCCGTCTTACGAAGGGAAAGTGAATTCTCTTTAGGACAATGTCGATTGCCGCTAATCTGCATGCATAGGCGATATTGCATCATTGACGGCGGTGAGGGCTGGAGCAGAACCTACTTAGTCCTCACCAAAAGTACACAGGCAATTTGCTGCTCTTCAACAGACATAAAATTGGCAGGAAGCGCTAATTAGCTGCCTACTTATTCTAACATTTATTTGGCTGCACTGTGCCACAGTCCTCGTTGAGGCGTCCTTATAGCCTATTTATTTGTGAGGCCTGGTCACCGAACCCGATTCAAAGGATTTTTCCTTGTTTGTTGTATGGAGCACAGAACTTATCATCAAAGTTAGAAAAGTTGCAAGCTGAATGCTTAGTAAGGCGAATGGTCACGCACACTTTAAAGTACCTTCGCCAAAATACATAGTAGCAAAGCCACAAATTGTAATGTCTAGAGCTAAAAACTCTCATTCTCTGGCAACTAACTTTATAAAAGTCAACAAATCGTGTTACATGCCTTCAAAACTTAATACATTAGTTCACATTTTTGTTTTCATACATTGCATTACTTACTCTAAGAGAAATGGCATTCCATTATGGACAAGACTGAATAAAATAGAATTCAGGCAAAGTACGTTGCGCGATCTCTTGCCTGAAGTAAGCAACTGCTTTTTTAATTAAACTTTTTTCAAACGCAGCTAAAATAGAATGGAAAATGGGACAAAAGTGCAACACAAGATACCTAGTGCTAGTACAGTCCAAACCTTGGGTACTCTAAGTTACTCATTGCTTTACGCGCATATCATAGCAACTTAAATAAGACGGGGCTGCTCCACTCTGTTTACGGCCTAGATTAGTCTCCAGGAGCTTACAGACTGCATCGATCCCTCAGAGAGTGGATCATAGGCTGACATCGCCTTGTTGAATATGGAGGTTGACAGCACGTCTGGGGCAATTCAACATTGCTGACAAATCCTTTTCTACTAGAGCTGCTCTTCGCAACCTAGTTAAACGCTAGACTAAGCTTGTAAATATCTCTCAAAGACCTTTGCATAAAAATGCAAGCACTTTGAGTCTTTTGGAAATTGCTTTTGCTTTTTAGCTTAAAAGTCTCTTTCTGACGTGGCTGTCGCTTGTGTTAAAATGCATTTGTGTTCCTTATCCCATCATTGGCTAATCCACCTTTGCTAAAAAGAGCACTTTAATCATAAAAGCTTTGGAATGTTAACAAGAAAAAGAGCAGAGTTTTAATGAAAACATCATTTGATTTGTTCTTCGATACATGGTTAGTTTCAGATAAATCCTTGTGTAAAGTTGCTGAAAATGACAGTAAATTACGGAGGTATGGAGGCGAGTGAGGAGTTTAAAATGAACTGGATTTCTCACAGTCTGCCGAAGAAATCAAACTGACTCCAAGGCGCCCTATTTGACAAACACTTTAAGGTCAGATTCCTACACTGGTTTAGAGGTAGGCCGCATTTTCTCTTTGAATCGACATTCCCATTACAATACTAGTTCCAAAATCGTAGCGCTTCGATAGAATAGTCAGAGAGAACAAATTCCAAGTCAGTGTTTGTTATGTTTACTGAAATTTCCTAAAAATATCATGCTGACCTTCTAATCGACGCCAAATGTATAACCCAGACTAGCCGTTAATTGAGATACATTTGTGTTTCGCATTTTCGTTCTATCCCCCGAACTCTTTCATTAAAATTGATTGCATATTCCATTCTCCCAAAAAAAAACATCTGAGAGTACTTTTGATGCTTGGAAAGTCTTAAAAATAAGGCAATTATTCACTTCTCCTACCTCTCTCCCAACGACTCTTAAGTCCGAGGAGCAGAAATTGAATTGAACTAAAGGGCCACCAAACTAGTAAGGGCACAAGTGTCTATCATGTGATGTAGCACAGATTGTCAGAATACGCAAGTGGCAACAAGGTATGCCTTTGTGACGTAGGTAGGCAAAATAGATGGGCACTTTTTCCAGAAAATTTTGATTTATTTCTTCCATTTCGGGCAGTATGCCTCAATGTATGAAGTGTTTCATTACCGAGGAGTTGTCCCTACTGCAAAGCTTTAGCCATTAGTGGTTTCAGGCGCTTTACGCCTCACGTCGCCTGAAGTTGATAAGTAGCATCTGCACACATGGATGTCGAGGAGTTACGACTGAACGCAGTTTAAAATTCCATTTTCTAAAGTAATGTTTTCTGTGCGTCTGTGTGTGCCAAGTTATATCACACCGAGAAAATCTGCTCGAACCGGCGCCAGAGTTTTTATCCCTCACAACAGCTTCAGGTACGTCGCCAGTTGCATAGGAGCCTTTTATCCTTTCAGACGAAAAGCAAATTTTGACAGTAACAAGTTCTTTTTGCCAACATGCACCATATTTTGCTTACATGTGACCGCAAGCCTTGTGAGAACTGCGGATACTCAGAGATTCTTGTTATGCTCTTGTTAATCTGTTAAACAGACAACTTCGTGTCTTGTCTTGCCCATTTTAAAGTTACAGTTAAAGTATTAAAATTAACTCGCCTAATTAGTTCCGTAAATTAAGTTGATGCACAGTAAAGGTGCAGAAACCAGTTGGAGGCACTGGTGATTCCTTTTTACCTAAACTGGATCACACTCAACTGAGCACGCTGGTCATTTCCATTCGATTGTCAGAAGAGGTTTGATGATAATGTACGGACAGAGTGTAAGACGGCAACCAAGGATGGATTTACATGACATCGATTTGATCGAAGGTAAACAAACATTTCTACACTATGCGGCTTTTTTGGGGTGGTTTTAAATGCTACCCAGTCTTTTTCTTTTCCTTCAACCGCGATAATGCCGCCAATGAGTGACTATCAGCTGGCCCATTAAAAAAGCTACAGGATGGATTTCGCACTTATTTTTGACAAGGCAAGCTGAAAATTTGGTTAAAATAGTCGTTCCCTGTGCCTTTCGCGAGATCAACTGTATCTAATTAGTCCCTATTCGAGGAATACAGCCATAAGATAATCAATGCCAGGCAACATACTCATTACATATGGCAAAATTTCCCAAGACTACACCGAGAATTAAGAATTGAGAACTTATGAAGGGAGACATTGATACTCTGAGTCCGATCAAATGCAATCTTACAGAATCTATATTAAAACGACCAACAATAGGCCATATTTTCGTCCGGATCACGTTTGGTCATTGCTGCCACCCGTGGAGCACTTGAAGTCATCTCCAAAGATGGAGCAGTAAAAGAGAAGATTCATCACCAGTGCATTAAAGGATTGAAATAAATCAGTCTGTGTTGGCGTTTTTTTTAATCGCATGCAAATAAAGATTTATACGCAATGTAGGACCGGTGGGCTGTATAGTTAAGGAAGGTAAATGATGCATCTGCGGACGAGTCCTGAAACCCAACGCTACTCCACATGTTTGCAAATTCTTCCGCCTCTTGAATTAATTTAAAAATGCAGTCATTGTATTTAAGACATGCACTTCTAGTTTCCTCACATGCAAATTAAGTTGGTGGATTTGACTCGGGCCATAAGTCTGCAGCACTGTTCAAGTAAGTTTAGCCTGTTATTAAATCATTTTTGACGACACAATCTCCGCAGTTCAAGGGTTAAACATTGGGCATAGAGGCTAAATTTATCATAACATTAATGAGAAGAAAATCTCAACCAACTTTGCCGTTTGCTGTGAAAACTTGAGGTCAATTTTCAGCTGACAAGCACAGCAGTAAAAGTGCTCGTTGTTGGCATTCGTTTTCCCAACGTACTCCTAATCAGTCTTTAGCAATCATTCTCCTTCCAGCCAATTAAAATTTTGTAGACATCCAGCCCATACAACTTATGCAATTGTATTGCTCTGGTCAAAGAATATTCCCACATTCTACAATTGTCTTGGCATGAATTGCGGAGACAAATCAAACTAAATTAAAATGTCACGGCTTCCAAACAATTCCAATTCCTACCTTCGCCCCATGTTTTGGATGGTCCAGTTAGTCAAAAAGTGGTTTAAAACCATCCATAACTTTACCTAACTGCTCAGGCTGCTCTAACAATCTTGGGCAGTCCTTATGGCAAAAATCGCTTTCCAAGCCTAGCCTTCGCTACTGTTTACAAGGCAGTTTGAATGTGATGACTTAGGTCCAATGTCTACTTCCCCGTTAGCCTTTGCTTTGCATAGACTTTTCGATCATGTCTGTAAGTGAATTCAACTCTATAGATGGCCCCACAGGAGAGGTACAAGAAGTTGGAAGGCTCCACGACGCTCAAATAAATGAGGGACTTCGTTGTGATTTCTCTTTTTAGTGCTATCTTGCATTATCACCAAGATCGAGGTCTCCAAAATAAATTAATAGGGCTGCTTTAAAGAGCTTGGCTATCCGGCACAGCAGTTGCATTAAGAATTATGAAATATTCATAACTATCCAGCGTTTGGATGGGGGTTGACAGTGAATTCCTTGTGTCAGCAAATTGATATCTTTTGCACAAACCTTGATGTAATCGACCGCTATCATCATGGGAATGAGTTAAACAAGGCTCTAGTTTCTATACTGTTAAGAGAGTTATTCAAAAAGTGCCGGCTATGCTAAATTTTAAACAGAGAAAGAAAGTTCAGGTGGTAAAAGCAGCATTTGCTTTGGCATTGCTACTCTGCAGTACTAGCCCACCTATTTCCTCCATCGGTTTCCTACTTCTATGCTAGTCAAAAGAGGAAGGCTGTCAATATTAGCGGAAGCGCCCGCTGAGAGGTGAGCACTCCTGCAACTGTTATGTGCCACGAACGACGTTCTGCCAATGCTCAAATTTCTCACGGCAGTTCAGCTTTGCAATGCCTGGAGCCTTCCATACCCGTGAGCATCCAAATCCTTGTTGAAGTGCAGTACACTGTCTGACTCGACCGCTTCCTGCTTAAGTGTTATGGTTTTAGATCTGCTAAATCCTCAATGGGACCAAATTATATAAGTATATTTCGGTTTTACATGATTTTTGATGAAGTTAAATTTGGTAGGGGCATCGAGGGTACCTCCATCGCTTACCTCAGCAACGACAAGTTTATAGTTTTCACAAAACAAACAGTTAAATAATGCTACTGGGCATCACGTCAACGGGTAGATCAGGTTCGATATTTAAAGAGAATAAAGAAAACTAAAGAAGAATCTTACTCTGCGAATTTTACAGAAGCAGGAGAGGAAAGCAACATTGCCTTGTTTTACCTATTGGAGAGTGTTCTGGTCCAGTATTACACATGTTATGACCGAAACGCTAGCGTATTTATTCATAGAAAGCCTTGTGGAGAAAATTGTCGACTGATTCCACTCCTGACATTGTTGGTCAAAATGATTTTTGGAGAGAGCGAATAGCGGCAGTTTGTCATAAGTCCATAGCTTCTCTTCATCACCATGTACTTCTTCTGTTTGGAACGAGAAATCGATCAATCCCTCTACGCATCTATTTATCTCTCCATCCACTCACCTATCCAGGCTTGGCTGTTTTTTAGTTCTATGCAAATGTGATGCTTTCTCTTTGTTCGCTTTCTCATTGGAGAAACATATTGCTACTGCCAAATCCAAAGAGTAAAGTTTTTGCTCATTTTGCCCAACATCAAAGGAAAAATCTCTCAGTGAGCTTCCCGTATGAGCCTAAGTATAACATTTCCTTATCTCTCAGGAGTATTCCCTGTATGGACATGTTTTATTGCCAATAAATGCTGACAGACAGATTGTAACAGCGGCGAATGAAACATGGTGCAGAAGGCGGACCACCACTGCTTTGCAGTACATTCTACCACAAAAAATACCGCATGTTTGGGAAATCTCATCAGAGGAGAGTATTTTTCTGTGAATAGGGTGATTGGTAAATATTTTATTAATGCCGTTCTCATTAACGGAGTACAATGGAAAGCACTTTGCAGCAAATAGTTGTAAATACTTCGATACAATCAATTGTTAGGCGTATATACCTAATGGCCGCACAGTGGAGCTGATTTACACCACCAAGTTAATAGTTGATATTACGATCCCCAAAGCTCTTATCTGCCAACTGAAGAACATACTTGTGTTGTAAGTAGAGCACTTAGCATAAAGAACAAAGTTGTTGCTCTACATTACGGCCTTTTGCAAATCATCTGAAATGCCATCTCAATAGTTTAGGCGATCAGTTGCGATGGCCTGTGCTAGCCCATACATACGGGTTGCCAAAAGCTGGGTTGTGTCTATGCCCTTAAGGAGTATTGTTCTTACTTATTGAGTGGTCGGCACCTGAGTGTAAGACATCCTTACATCCTTAGTCTGCCGATCAGTCTTACGATTGCGCTGCGGAGAAAGGATTTGCGAAGTGAATGAAAGTTGGATTTGCCACATGGGTGGTGCACTTACCATCCACTTGATGCCAAAGTCAAAGAGATGTGATTAAGCACCTTAATGTTTATGTGTATTTAGTTAAACAGTTATGGTTTTCTAGTAAGTAGGCTGTGCAAAATTTAGTCTACTTTGCATTCGCCACCAGAAGAGGGGTGCATGAGAGGCAAGCAGGACAACCCAAGAACTTCTGCATATGTAAGGGGCACAAAAGAGAATAATGAGCAGAGATGAACCTAATTATCGCACACAGTCTCCGGTCCCGTCGTTACACTCATCCATCTGCCTAGCCACCATTTACATAACTTCTACAATTCATTCCAATCCAACTTATGTCTCTTCTGTACTAATCTACAGGAGAGGGTTGCATCTGCATGATGAACTTGGAATGCGCTTGCCTAAACAAATCGCAGATTGTCATGGCCTGGAACAACAGTGGTGTCTTCATCTCTATTCACAATTCTTAACGTCATTTGTTCTGAATCCTTGAACTTATTTTCCCATATTGGTAGCGCGTTTGAAAGCACTTATGGTTGCAAGGAGGCCTAAATTGCAGCACACATTTACCTAGAATACACGGAATGTAAGCTACGTGTGCATTGGCTCTTTCTCGACATTTCTCCTTATTCTCTGCTAAAAGCTGATAGTTCTCTATAGGTCTCAGCAAAACCGAGGTAAAAGCGTTCATTGTGGTTGGAAAGAGGTACCATCTAGTGATATAAACCAACATTTGTTCTCCAAAATTACTGTATTTGGCTTAATAAGCATTGCACTTCTATCCCATCTAGCTGTGTACCTTTAGCAAACTCGCACAAACGTCTCTGTGTTGTAGGTGGGTATAAAAAAGGTCTGACTTGAAAATTTACGTTAACTGTGGAGCTTAAGAGCACCACTTTGTACGTCTGAAATAACTAAAACATAAATTGGTTGCATTGAGTGCCTGCTTCATTAGTCGTGGATGAAGAAAAGCCAAAGTGCAGTCTCACGTGAATTGACTGTCATTCCCCGTATCTGGTATGTGCAACACTCACCTCCTCTCATGCAGTTATGCAAGATGGCAAGCCATCTCAAGTGGGCTAAGAAAGAAATAATTTATGTCCTAAGGAAATACAATCTCAAATGAAATGCAGAAGATGAACCTGCATTATCATAGTTAGCTTCACAACTTAAGCAAGCCGCAGGGTTACTCCTTCCGAAAACGATGAATAGGGAGCATTTGTGACTTTTAATGGACTTCTTGCATGTATTGATACCACAGAATGTGGGAAGGGATGCAAAGTCACTTTGCATCATCAATTCGGTAGAGCTGAATCTTCCTTCTAGCCAATGTTAGCCTGACCTTTCTGCATTTGCATTTTTAAACCACGAATCCAAATTACTAGCGTAAATTAACTGCTATTGTCAAAAACATTGTATAGGTGGGTAGAGCTCTCAGAAATGAGTAATCAAGGACACAAATATTTCAGTGAGTAAAAAAGTGCACATTGAGCAGCTGGCACTATAATCTCTGCTAGGATGCAAAGGGGAACTTACATATTACATCTCAGATGTAGCATTGTGCTAGCCATAGCTTAGGAACTTAAAGACGCTTTTATCAAGCATGGAATGTCTACAATTTGTATGATTTAACCAAGATGGTCGCATACTTCTATAGTGTATGATAGGTTTCCTCTGAGGAAGTTGGATACTCTTTGGTTTTGCATTGTGATGGAAGTCCTTACCTTAACAACCGATGTACACACTTATACCACTTGTCTGATTCCAAAGATCGAAGGAAGCCTCGCAGCGGAGACATGATTTGTTCTTTGTCTTTAAGATTATGTTTACAAGGAAGGCTCGCAAACTTAACTGTTGAGCAGCTCTTATTAGCGCCTGCAGGTGTATTCGTCAAGCAGTTGATTTTCTTGCCAACTAAGAAGCATGCTACATCCAAAATTTGTCCAAACTCTCGTGTTCGGGACTTTTTGTATTGGTGCAGTGTGGGATTTTTCAAATCGTGACGTCTTCTAAATGAGCAAAATCACCCATCCCATGTGTCTGATTTCATGCAGCAAAATAACTTTCGCAATTGAGCTTGACGTGTTTCTCATGCTTCGCTTGCCAAAAACTACTCATTACTTATTTTAGAGCAATGCTAAAGTTTTTATTTGATGCATATATATATATATACATATACATGAAACAAAATGCATGACGATTGCTGAAAGTGATGTATACATCCCAGTTAATTGTTGTTGCAGCCAAAATGCATTGTATTGGATTGCCTGAATGGATAGGCTTTGAAATTCCGTAACGCACGATTCACACTCATCTAGGTGATCGATGTCTTACTCTGGTCAATATCTTCGTGAGTGGAATTTAATCCCAAATTGAGAAATCAGGATTTATGAAACGAGGTTTATGTGACGGAAATTCGAATGAGTTCGATCTGAGCAGAAAAGTGACTTTGATGCTACTCTCAGGGCATATTCTCTGGCCATCGAGAAGTGATGGAGGAGAGGCATGAAGTCCTACTACTAGGAAGACGATGAGGAGAGGTGAAAGCATAAAGGTCCTGACTCTGTGCTAGGTATCCTTAAATATTGCAGAAATTGTGGTCTGAGAGAAAGTGGAAAATTGGTAGGATGCATGAAAAGGGTAACCATGACTAATAGCACCACCGGCATTCTCGGGGTGAGGGTGGAGGCAACTGATTGAAGATAGAGTACTTCAGCACAGAGAAGGCTGGGGAGAGGACGCCCCTTTAAAAGTGCCCTAATGGCAAAGTAGGATGATGGGGGACATAGTGAGTGAATGGGAACGTCGTTTCACCTATAGAGTAACACAAAGTGATATTTCTATGCGCTTTTAATACATCTGCGCAATAAAAGCAACACATTACTGCTTACTCGAAAACTGGGACATGTGTTTGAAGGTCTCATGACAGTCGGAACTATGCCTGTCCGACAAATGCAAGGTAAATGTATTGTGCTATAATCGGGGTGATTGTGGCACTTTCTCCGTCACTGCATCATATTCTCTCTGTAAAAACTTGTATTTAGTGCTAAAACAACATCTACGCAAAGAATTTGCTTTTTTCGGATTCTGCATTAAACACCATATGAAGGAATTAGTGAAAGTTAAAGTGAAGTTACTTTTACCACACTAAGAGGAACCTCTGAATGAAGAGGTGGGTGTCAGAAACCCGGCTGTGCTGTTTTCCGTCCAATGTACAACCTTCTTGTTGTAAGGACTTGGGTATCGGTTTTGACATCGTAGTTCCCAAAGTCTGCACTGAGCACTACATGAAGGGTTCAGCGAAGGTAAACCTGAAAGCATCCTCACTACAGTAGGGAAGAGTGGCCCCGGAATGAAGATGAGGGTGCAAGAAACACATTCATTTTATTACGAGCCAGTCCAAATGAGGGACTCTCGCAATCAAGGTGTGATGAAAGTCGACAGAGCCAGTGGCTGTGTACATGCCACAGCGTGCGGCTTTAACGCCACCTCATTTATAGCGACGCAGTTTGGCTGCCTGTCTTGCAACGCTTTACACCCATTCACGAATTTTTTTAATGCAAACCTTTTTGTGGATTGGCATAAAGATATCACGGTGGATGACTTGCAAAGGATTTTGTTTAGTTTAAATGTCCTCTGTAATAAACATCTCAGTTGGCAATGGACAGGAAGTTCAACAAACACCTTTACGCCCCTCTTCTCAGTTTTGAAGAGGCGATGTTCCTGTTTTATTCTAGTGTTCTTCTAAACACACATTCCTTGCTGCCGATATGTCTACCACCTGTTTAGTGGAACCGTTAATACAGAGCTGGAGCTTGAGTGTAGTTGAACTACCCTCATCATTAACTTGCCTTCAATGCGTTAAATTTCCATTTCATTTGTTACCTGTTGCAGAAAAATGTCCGATTGGTCTTATAAAGAAAGGAGATTGTTTTAGATGGTTGCTACTCTTTAGAAAAAGCATAATTTTTAAGAAAGGAGGAGTAAATTGGAAGTAGCAGTACGTTACTTCCACTGTTAGCCACAATCGCTGTCAGTTGCAAAGATATGGTAGTGTATTGGCCATTCTCAAATCAGTAGCGCTCAGTGAGATAGGTGGCAAGCACCACGATAAGCTTTGTGGATGGCGCACAGTAAAACACTTAATCCAGCTTTATGCGAAACTTTACTATGACATGAAGTTGTGTAGACATCATCACTTTTAGATGAAAGGAGTGTTTTTTGCCTTTTAAGCTAGAATAAATATGTAATGTAATCCTGTGCTGCAAGGGATGCATATAGCTCGTTGTCCACCATCATCCAGCATTAGGGTAGAATGGGATGTACTTGTCAACTTCTTAAATGAATTTCAGAAGCATTCCTTACCTTTACTATAATTACTGTAGGTTGTGTGCGTTCCTGTAATACTTGCTTTAAACCCTCTTTATCAGGTGCCAACGCTATGTCCCAAATAAGACACTGCCCATTCATTTACAGTGGAATGGTACTCCTTCCTTTGCATATAAAGCCTACTATGCCTCAGGAAGCATTGAGCTACTCTCTCTTTTCCCTCTGTTTCCTTGTGTCCCCAAAACCATTCAGAATTTATGCATGTAAATATTACTTTGTTTAAGATATCTTGGTACTTTTAATATCCGATTACCGCCATTTGCTGTAGAAAGTCAGTATGAGTGCCTGTAGATTCTCCTTCCGTCTTGATGCCTGTCCATCCGCGAGCCCTGTTTGGGGGCCACCAAAATTTCGCCAATTTGGATTGAGCATTCCATCGAGAGTTATGATGATGACCCGTGTATGTAAGCCTGAAAAGTGAAATTCTCCGGTTGAATGAAATTCTGTGGCATTAATCCAGTAATAACGCGTTTTTGAATGGCCAATACTCCACAGTTTGGCAGCATAGCTTTCGCTCTCTACCTTCCTCCCCCACGTTCTTCTTTCATAAAATACTTTGCTTCATAGCATATTGACAATAAAAATAAAGGTGCATTAAATCCCATCAAAACCTCTCGGAAATTGGTTTTTTATCGTGCAAGCGATCGATTTTAATGGCTTAGTGGTCAAAAGTCATTTATGGTCAAGTCGATTGACGAAAGGCAATGCTTATGCAGTGAGCGGAGATAAAGGCCTTTCTCAGAAACCTGTTTGAGTTCATAAGTCCATAAGACATACCTTCTTAAGTGGTTGGACTTGTGACACGCTAAGAAATCCTCTGCGGGTGAACTACAGCAGGGTTTGGGCACTCCTTCATCGTGACAACTGCGCTGTATATAACATTATTAAGAATGATATTTGCTCCAGCGCGCTTTTTCTAGGATTACAACTCATATGCTTTGTATTCCACAATGGCAACGTAGTCTTTTAAATCAAAAGGTTATAAAGATAAAAGTAATCCTAATCGTTAGGTAATCGGCAAAGGAGGGAAGTTGCGCAAGCTAGCCACTAATTATAGCGTTGACCATCAAATAGTACTTGAAGTAATGCAGAGGAATGCAAAAGTCGCTGATGTCCTACGTTCTAGCATCCGTTGCTTCTGTGGCTAAAATGAAAGTGGATTTTTGGGTTGCACTGTGCTGGTTTGTCAGACATGCAGCAGATAAAGACAATTTGTGGATCAATCGAGGTTGAGGAAGACATAAATCACCCACGGGTGCCTTCCACGATATAAACCGCAATACTGTACACTAAAATTTTCAATGTAACAATGCATCGGCTGGAGATAATTCGGTCTCCTTAATACTCCTTTGTGTTGAGCCAGATTAGTGAAGTCTTTTGATTGGTTGTTGACAGTGACAAACCAGGCGTCACAACATCGCTTAAGTTGTGACTTCATTTTAATGGAGATTAATCAAAACAGATGAGGACCAACCTGTGTAAGTTCCGCAAATTAATGACTATTATTAAACAAGGGAATTGCCAGCAGCGTTTGTACACTGAAATCCGCCTCATTTCTTCCACAATTTGCACTTGCACTTTTCAGCCGATGCGTGCGTAAAGACACATGGTTAATCTGCGGAAGTTGACGAGTGGTAAGTAAGGCATTTCAACTAGCCAACAGCGTTTGCTATTACTTTAAACGAAATCAAGTGCATAGACATCAGAAATTGATCAGATTAAAATGTTTGTTCGACAGTTTTAAATGTACCTTTTAATAGATTATCACATTTTAGAATGTTTTAATTCTTCACATTTTTCCAGATGGTACAAAGGCTTGACTTTCAAAGAGCTGTTTTTGAAGCCAGTAACCGTGTATTGGTGAGTCTCATCTCGGATTTTAAGGAGTCACTTCCATTTATTTGTCTCAACCTACTGAATGCCCCCAATAAAAATAAAACTGACCCGCTTAAACCCTCCTCTCCTAATGACATTTTTTCAAATCTGTAGGAGAACATGGTAATATAATTTCCTATGTTCCACTGCTTCAGGAAAGCGAATCAATTTACCTACTTGGCAGGGTTAGATGCGACGGATCTTAATGCTTGATTAGGGCAAAGGATGTGAGTGATAGAAGCATTCATACCTACTTGAGGATTCGGAATTGTAATGGTAAAGTTGGACAGTTAGAATTTTTCCAGCCACTCTTCGTTCCGCCATAGGAGGTTGTACGCATCTCGCCTGTGTTTACTTAAAGTGCTTTTCGCAAATCTGTTGTTTTGTCGCACCTCTTGAGTCTGCAGAGCAGCTGCCTCAGACGATTTTAAGGAGAATTGGGTGAAAGGAGATCAATTCGCTTTAAAACGTAATTGAAGTCAATAACCCCCTAAATTTTTATTTCATTCGATATGGATCGCAGCCTTGGATTGCTTCTGGTTAATTCGTGCATTTCGTTGCGCTAGTGTAAGGTATGTGCTCGGTTGATTGTGCATTAATGTCCCTGTTCACTTGGACGCATTTCAGTCTTACTGCACCATAATTTTTTGGAGTAATAGTTATTTTATCTAGCAAATGAAGCGAATGAGATTTATTTGAATTCATTTTTATGGTAGTCGTTGTCAGTTAACTTTGGACTCTGCAGCTTGTTCCATTAAAATCGCCTCCATTTCATCAAAAAGACTCCTTCTCAATTTAAAATTGAATGGCCCAGATTTGGGATAGCTAAATATGCGAGATGGTTGACCATCAACCCATTGTTTAGTCCCTCCGAAATGCGGCAGTAATTCCTCTGCCTTTCACAAAATGGCTCTGTTAGCCTCCACCACCACCATCACCAACCCTGTTAAATTTGCCTATTAAAGTTTTGCCGCTTACAGCCTTAATCCGAACCTACTCTCGATGTCCTGCTTGAAAGCGCGCTGCAAGCTGGTCCCTTGCCTCCTAATTAAAATGCCATCTTGGTAATGATACATCTTCTTCCTCTTCTTCTTCCTCCGTGGCTTGTTATTATTTGTCCACCTCACCAAACATGCAGCTTACAGCCGCAAAGTCTCTTTCAAAGGTTATTTGCATACAATCAAAATTTAGCCTCTCATTATTAGCATTTAGGCAGAGATCCTTAGAATGCTGATGTCATGCAAAGTAAGAACACATTCTGCGTTTGCAAAGCACTGCAGATGGAAGGCATATGTTGCAGCAGGACTAGTCGGTCACATAAAAAGGCAGCAGCATCAACCCTCTATCATTCGCAGGCACCGAATCAGCATGTCTAATGGCCTTCTGTTTCCTCTGTGCACAGGAGATGCTGTGTTGTTACTAGAGCCAAAGGGGCTGGCATCAAGTTAGCAACTATTCTGATTTCAGTAGGTGATTACCAAACGTGAACATCACAGAATAGGGACATCCACTGTGCAGAACCTCACTGCACGAAGGCTATAACAATGTCGACAATTTAAGGACTCCCAACTGAGTAAATTCAGATTTTGACGAGCCTAAATCCGTTTGGATGAAATATCTATCATGTGGTCAAGATCGCTGTTTTTGGGAAAATTGGCCTTTGCTAATAAATCATTGTTCTGTTACTAAAAGAAGTTGGTCATTGTGGGGCCAATCATATCTCCCATCGCCCGTGCCACTGTTATGGCTCCAATCGTTTCATGTGCTACGAAACCTATAATCTTTAATGCGTTATAACAAAATACGGAATGAAACTACCACGTTCGGTCCTTTATGTGGATTAGTTTCCAGCGCTCGAATTTTTTACTCTTGCACTTGGACGCTTCAAAACCTACTTTGTGCGCATTCACAGAATAACCTCTTACTAAAAGATCATGAGTACCTACGGCTTAAACGCAAACTGAAAGTTGTCTCTCGATTATGGCAATTTGGTGTTGACGGAACGACACTTGGTCACCCTTCGTATGAACGAGTTGAGATGTAGGTTGGTTCCGCAGTACATGGTCATGATTTGCTCCAAATCACTAACACTTTTTTCAAATTCAAAATTTAGTCCACTCTTTAGGGTGTAAGAATTTAACAAAGAAAACCCAAAGCAGAAGGATACAGGAGATCTAGCGTAGGCGGAGTAGTCGTATGATAGACCCACACCCTTAGCAAACTCTTCAAATTTATAAATTCCTGTACTTTTCAAGGTAAAAAGAAAGTAGAGGTGTAGAAAGGGATAAGATGGAGAATAGTTATTGTATTTAGTGAGTTCGTGTAATGATTGAGTGAATTTTGCACCGTCGCAGCAGGCCTACGAATGTAGTCATAAAGCGGAATTGGAATCCTCATGTAATCGCACATCTTGCCACTGCATGCCCACGTCGGCAGGCCCAGTTCGTTGGAATGGCATGGGCTGTTCGCCACTCTGCCCTTTTCCGATTAAAAGTGGAACGCTGAATGGTCGCCTTTCCACTTGACCAACAGGTTGCCACACCATTGGTAATGCACGCATAATGCTCTCATGACTACAAGTAATGCGAGCTAAAAAGTCAACGGTTTGAAGTGAGACGCGAATTTTAATTTTGGACATCTGCTTTAGAAGTACACAAAGCATGGTTAAACCAGAGCTAAAACAACGCGTGAAAATTGTCTGTGACGCAGTGTTTAATGATCACCTCTTCCACCTGAGAACAAATTATCGTTACATTAGTTTCAGGAATAAAGCGATGGGTGATATGCATTCCATGCAAAGCTGACAATCTCAAATTGGATATTTTGAGAAATCTACAAACATTTTGAATTGTACATTCTTTCTATTATCTCTCTGTTACAGAGGGATATTCGTGTGGAATTGTCAGAAAATGGTTCGCGGTTCTAAAGTTGTCCGGTGTATCGCCATTTTAGAGAACGATTCTTTCCGAGCTTATAGTCCATGGCCGAGGTATTTTACTTGGGAAACATCGTTAATTTGCATTTGGTTGGGAATATTTTTAATACTAAATATAAAGAGGGTAACTATGGAGCCTATAGGTTGCATATCGAAGGGGCCAAGTTTCGAATCTACTAGAGGATTAATAATCTTTGATTAAATGTGTTGTTACTTCTTTTTTACAGTCTCATGTTTTTTAGAGCACATCATCTGTCGAAAAGAATTTTCATCAATCCCAAAATAAGTGTGAATTCGCAAGCGTTTTACTCAAGCAAATAGCATTGCTAAGTAAGTTATCCCCCCTCTCTCTACACACGTCCGCTGTGGGCTTTTGACCTCGACGCAAAAGCGGTCAGCCCACATCCTCAGGCACTTCAACTTTCGTTTCGCAATCACGTTAAATTAGCCTTGCAAGAAGTCGACATTCAATTGCCTGGTCATTTAAAAATCTTAGGTAGCAGCACACCTTGACGTATTTGCCACTTACTAATCAAACTACCGATTGAAAATTTCGAACTTATTAACCATTCGTGTGGTTAGTTTCTTCAGCATATGAAGATTGAATGAGAAGCCTATTGACAAGAGAAGAGTTAGATAATGTGTAGGACTTTTCTCATAATTTGTGAGGAGAGTAATTCTGCCAATGGAGGTGGTTGTTAAATGGAAACATTTATAACGTCGGCAAATCAACTCTTGATAAACATGGATGGGAAACTACAACATGGGGTTCAGGAAAACGATAAAGTGGGTAACTTCTAGCGTCAACCAGTGTTGCGCTTTCACAATATAATCGCAAACTTCAAAATCGGTAGGATGAGCTACGAATGTGAATTTGACTTGACAACCTTATAAAGCAGCTCTAATTCGTTGCCAAGGCTGTAGTAAATGCCATTTCATCTGAGGACCTATCATGCAAAAATGGTATGAGTAGCCTCGCGCTGGTCACAGTCAGTCCAAACATTGATGCATCAAGGTCAGAGAGTCCCCTCCCTTTCTTAATGACAAGGAACATATCTTTACTGCTGACAAGCTAAGATGAGAGGCGATGAACGTTTCAGCAAAGAGCGTGGACGTGTGGATGATGATGAAGCCGAATGACCACGCAGAAAGCATTGGCTAAACACTGCAGCAAGTGTTAATATATTTTTGAAGGTTTTGATGTGGGGACAGGCATGTATAATGTGCGTTGTCCAGAAACCTTCTCATTGTGGTCAATTTCATTTTCTAAAAGCTCTTTTTCTGACCACTGAGGGGGATGAATGGAAGTTAAAACGGAAGAGAGGCATTCAAGAGCACGTAGGTGGGGTGGATTGTAAGGACAACGTAAAGACGTGCGTGTTCTTGCCTGCGATTTTCTTTTTTGTCAAAATTACAACATGCGTGTGCAGTATGTGTCTCCGGCGACCTTGTGCCAGAGGTAATGAGCTTAAAGTAAAGTAATCCTTTTGCTGTGATTGTCATGAGAGAAACAGGTGAGACGTAAGGTAAAATCATTAAATCCATTATGCAGACACAAATGAACTGAAATAAAAGTGCAGCAAGTATAAACGCATAACTCTGGCCCGCGTCGGTGCTAAATAAATTTCCAGAATACCCCATTTTCAAACCAATTCTAGCACGTTTTGCCATGAACCTTAGCAGTGGAAATGGAGATAGTAATTGAGAAAAAGCTGTCTTATCCATCAGGGTGAACAAGCTGAGTGCTCTTTCATTACCTCACCTTAAAATCACCTATTTATATTCCACTTCGAATTTGCAGAAGTATTTGACACTCTCCAACTAAACAGCGCTATTCACACCGCACTGCGAATTTCGTCTGCCGAAAGGCGATTTTGATGTTCACCTCACCACCAAACAAAGCCTGCTCAGACAAATTACTCCAAGTATTAGTTTGTAAATACATTTCCACCTCCAGCCTAATTAAAAGACGCTTATTTTCATCCCAATTTTCTACATTATGAGTCTTGTTTATCATTACTACACCCTTCCCCATGGACTTTATTCTGTCACCTGTCCCTAATAAACGCCGCTCAGTTTTGTCAAACCTTGAAACTGTCTCAAGTATATGGCGCATCACTTACCTAGTTATCTATTCAAATGTGGACACGCTTTTTGGGTAAATGAATATCAACTTAGGTCCACGGTAAACGCAAGCAGCATTAATTTATACACATGTGTCAAGATAAATGGGCTTAAATAGCCAAGCTATGTTGGTTACCATTGTTTTTTGGGATCAGTCTTATGGCTTCGATTTTTCTGACTCTTCATAATAGGCCTATACATGCCAGATTGTAAATATTCATCGGCACATTTTATTTTGGCAAAGCTTTAGTGTTTGAATATACGAAACCACTTCGTTACGGAGGAGAGTGCTCTCATTGTAGTTGCAACAACGCACGGCCAGATGCGATAATGAAATCAGGTGCTTGTTTAATCATGCTGTCTCAGATTTCCACTTTTCGTAGGTAACACCAATGACAGAGCTCTCTCAATTGGGGACCGATTAAGCTGATAAAATGGGTAATGGTGGGCAAATCACCTCTTAAATGCAACCAGAGGGTTGAAAGGACGCCCAATGTACCGTAAGGAGTCGCAATAGTCTACTTTCTAACAGACGTGTGTAATGAATCAAGAAAGATAAAAAATGAGTTTGCAAATAAAAGTGAGGCGAACAGGAAGTCGAATGCATATATTAACCATTGCACCTGTGGTGCGTGTTGAAAACACCACGCATATACCATCGAAGCCTTTCGCCTTTTACGGTTTGCTTTGCACATCTACCCACCTGTTGGCCCGTTCTGTACCGAGTTTTTTATTATTTTATCAATGATGGGGACTAGTCTTGCGCCTCACTACTTTTGCAACCGTGGTACAGTAAACGCAGGCGGATTATGAGCTTGACTTGCTTACCTTCAAAGTGCCAGGGATTTTGCATTCGTCCGCATTTTAGCTTAGTGGGTGAAGTATAGGAATGCCATTAAGCTGATCCTAATAAGATAAAGGGAGGAACCCGTAGCATAGTGTACTTAATGCTGAATTGATGTTTGCTACCGCATTGCCATGTACTCCAGAAATTTTGACATTTCTAATTAATAAGGAGATGCACCTGACTGAAAGGATTGTGACTTTTAAGTCATGCATGTATCCACATAGTTCACCTTCCGTGGCGTATTATTTCCATAGTTTTGAAGCTATGCATGTGCCTTCTCCCAAGAATCCAATAAGTGATGGTTCAGAATTTTGTTGAATAAAATGGGAAGCAGAACGACTTCACTTCCGTCTAACTGAAAATTGCAAGCCTGTCATAAGAACAAGCAAAAACGGTCTAAGATTAACAATACTTTGCTCATATTTTCATTTCCCAAGATTTGAACAACCATGGAAGCCTCACCAAGCTACGGATAGCTATCGAGGCATTAGAGAAAGGCTGATAATGTTTTCATCCAATTGTTGGTATATTTTTTGCACATTATTATGGCCTTTTTAATCTAGCTCTATATAAGCGGTTTTAAAGGACGAAAGTTGCAACAATTTTTTTTTATCCAGGATAGGAATTGTTTAACATTTGCTAACGTGATGTTTATTGCCAGGCATTTAGCGTTCATGCGCGTCGTCTACCAACGGAGACACCTAGCAAACGTGTGGGATTTGCGTCGATTGAAGGACAGTCTCTTTCATCCAGAGACTAATTAGTGTATTTGGCAGGCTGATTTCAAATTTTGGTCCACATTACGTGGAGAAAGAGAATTCCTGTGAGTTGAAGTCAAATTTCGCTGGTTTGCGTGAGTAGATGATACTGCATCATTAACTGCGGCGAAGGCTGGACCATAATCAGCCCATTCTTTAATCAATTTCCGAAGGATATTTGTTTTGCTTTATCACGGTCCTCCTTGACTCACCTTTATGGTTTATTTAATAGTGAAGTCCGGCCACCGCCCTTAATATGGAGGCTTTTTTTCTAGTTATTTCACGAAGCACAGAACTCACTACTAAAGTCAGAAAGGTAGAAGGCTGGGTACTTACAAGCCCTCAAAACTTGTTAAATTAGCCAATATTTTTGTTTTCCATTTACTTCATTACCGTATTCATGAGACCTGAAATTCCATTTCAAACACCACTAAAATAAAATGACCGATTGTTCGCAGCAAGCAAGTGCTTCCAAAATTAACTTTTTGAACTGAGATAAGATGAAATGGAGAGTAAGGCAAAAGTGAAAAGCAAAGTACTCTGCGCTAATACAGTCCAAACTTTGGACAACCTTTAATTCGTCCACTGCTCTAGGGGCATATCACTGCAATTCAAGTGGGGAGGTATTGCCCCACTCTCATTACAACCTAGCTTCCTCTTCAGGAGTTTCCAAACTGCGCCATTCACTCAAAGTGCCAGTCGTAGACTGATACAGCCTTACTGATGACGCAGGTGGATTGCCTGTCCGGGGCGGTTCAAAACCATCTTTACTGAATCTGCTTTCTAAGTCCCAGTTAAGCACTAGACTAAGTTTACAAATACTACGCAAAGGTCTTTGTAGAAATCTGGAAATAATTCAAGTCTCTTCGACATGAGAGTCTCTTGCATTAAAACGGTTTGTTTTATTTTTTCTATTATTAATCAGTTTTACCTTCTGCAGATCTTACTTTAACAAGAGCACACATAAGTTCCAAAATAGGCCAAGTAGATATTTTTGTAATGAAAAAAACTAGACTTTGACGGAAGCGTTATTTGAATTGTTCTTCGGTGAATGGTTATTTCTGACTAAATCACTGTGCGGTGTTGACAAAATTTGAGCTGTGCATTTAACTTAAACGACTCCTTCAGATAGTAGATTACATAGGCATTAAGGTGAGTGGTGAGTACATAATATCTCGCTGTTCCCTCCTCGCACAAAATTTGTTAAAGCAATTAAATCGAATCCAACGCATCCGCTATGACAACCCATCCAGTTTAAAATTTGAAACTTGGTTAGACTTAAGCTTAATCTGCTTATTGAAACATCGGTCTTATTGCAATGCTTTATTCTCCAAGGTGTGATGCAACGATAGAGTGGTAAAAGGGGATTAGATTCAACTCAATATTAGCTGAGATCACTGAATTTTTTCTTTTAATATCATATAGCCTTTTTACTCGGCTCAAAGTGCTTAATTCAGACTAGCCGCTAACTGGAAATCGTTTTTGTTCTCTAGAGTTTACTTACCCTTTCATTAAAATCAAGCGAATATCTTTTTCTTCCAAACAACATTTGAGAGTACTTTTGATACTCAAAAAGTTCTAAAAAAGTGAAGTATTTTCGCTTGCCTGCCCGCCTCGTGGCCGACCTTTGCATCCGAGGAGCACAAATTGAACTGAATTAATAAACTGCCTGAGTAGTCCAGGCGCAAGTACCTTTCGTGTAATATATCACTGACTGTGGGGGAAAGACAAGTGGTATCGAGGCATGCCTTAGTAACGTATACAGGCAAAATGGGTGGGTACCTAGATAATCTGTTCATATTGAGCGAAATGTAGCATTTCCTTGGTTGCGTTGCCATGGGAAATGGAGAGTCGAGTGTTACCGTTCATGCCAGAGCGTAGTCTATAAGCACGACAGCAGGACTTTGCTGATTGCCTGATTTATACATATATCTAACGTGTCTCAGTTCGCGTTGATGAATGGTAAGTACTTTAGCGCTGGTAGCACAGACTACTTGAGTAGCTCGCATTTTGGTTCCTACACATAGCACAAAGCGTCATCAGGGTTTTGTGTGATTATAATTTAGAATGTAGCCCCTTCGATCTTCCTCTTTTAATGATAACACTTTGAATTGCCCTTAGAGTGTGCAACCTAGTAACGTCTTTAAGGAGGCTCACCAATACCAACCACTGTATGTGACATCCCATTCCGTTACCTCAGTGAGATTAGCTCTTTGGTAGCTTTAGACACTTCACGGTGATGCAAGAGAGGATACGCCAAACAGGTGAATCAGTGTCGCAGTTAAAAACACAAGAACTGATTTGAAGTAACTCTGATTAAAACACAACATTATTTTGTGTCGAGATGCGTCAAATATGGTACAAAACTATGGGGCACCTACCACACTATTCATGTGTATGAAATGGCACCCATACGACACCCATATTTAAAACTTTACTTTATTCTGTAATTGAAATGTTGTTTTTGACTTGTCGGTTTGAATTTTAGCCTTTCGCTATCAGCAGAATCTAAAGGTCATTCTATTTGCTCTGTGCTGCGTGGAAGCACTTCACTTTCACTTAAAGTGATGGGGTAAGGTGTGAAGTTTACCACATCACTTGCACACAGTAGGCGGCCGCCATTTGCTTATTTCAAAAATCGCAGGGCTCACTCGATTCCACTCCATGTGGTTTGCCGGAGTTAATTGATTCACCCATTTAGAGATATGATTTGGGTAATTTGCGCGGAAATTCACATTTTGCATCAAATTTCGACACAATTTTAAAAATTTAACGACGGAACAAAGTGGGGTGAACTTGAATTCCTCACGGGAAGTCATTAAGACTTTTACGTGGCTTTCTAAAATTTTGTTTGGAAGCTCCATACACAATTGGAGAATTTATAAGATTGCGTACACTGAGACGTAAATCATAAATTGTCATGCTGCTAAATCCTCGAAACACTGGATAGCCTATGCCAGTTAAGTTCCCTCTTCGTCATTCCATGTTTATGACGGGACATTAATATGCAGCTCGGCTTCCACCCAAATCGCTACCGGCTTTGATAGCATGGCGCTAAGTGCATGCTTCAAGGTCACTCGATGGTCTTCACGTCAATCATTGGCACGCGAACAAAGGACAAGTGAATGGTAGTTTGCAAGCCTTAGATAACCTCAGAACCACGATACACTTGATACTCGAACCTAAATTGCAAAGGACTCTTTAAATCTCCAGTTAGACAAGCTTTCGTGGATCACACATGCATCGGAATTATTTTACGATTTTTTCAAGCAAACCAAACTTATTTCTTAAAAAGGAAAGAGTCTTAAATCACACTTCTCGTAGGCCAAAACAAGTTTGGAGAGTCATATTTTTAGTAGATTAAAAATGTGTTCATTTTAATTTTACTTTGCTTGAAGTCAAGTCCTAACTGGCGATTTGGGCCTTCATTCTGCCATAGCTTTACTCTCAAGGTACTCCGATTTGCATCACCATGTCGCGAACGCAGATGCGGACTAACTTGACTTGATTCGCTCACTTGTCTCAACTTAGTGTTTCTGAGTTAATTCAGAAGCCTTTCAACAATATCTCGTTTTCATAATTCGTGCAGGTTTGAAAGGCGGATGAAAAATGTAGCCATCCTGCTTTCAGAGTCATTTTAACAGTACCGTGCTCTGATAGTCTAACAAATAATATGTTCAGTCATTAGAGATTTTGCAAAAATATAGCAAATCAGAATAATCGTGGATGTCTCGAATCTACATTCTTCTGGGTTGCACTTGTTAAGCTATTCATAAAAAGGGAGAGAATGTGACATGAGACAATGCGTTTCTCAGCGAGCTGACATTGCAGGAAATGGGTAGCAGGAATTAAATGCTGGCTGACGCCTTCTTTTACTCAAATAAACTACTGCTTAGTGTCAACAAAATACCATATTAGGATTTTTGTATCAAATCACGTCAAATGCTTGAGAGAGGAGAGTCAACCGCCACAGATCCAGTGTTAGATCCTTCGCATGTAACTTAATTTCCTCATCTTCATGGCCAGTAAAACAAAGTTAATTCTCAGAAAGACAAAAAGCAGATTATTGGCTATGCTGTTTGATATTACAAACGCAAAAGACCTAAACTGGGCCATCACTGCTGATTAGATGACAATAATGCAAATCTGGTCGCTTTACACAAAACCACAAAGAGTTACTATGGGTGCAATTAGATCTCAAGATAAGGCACCTCATTCAGTGAAATGCGCATTACTTCTTCCATGTGGGGCAGTATCTCTCATTGTACGATCTGTTTCACTACCGAGAATCGCTCTTGCCGCAGAGATATATTCAGTAGTGAGTTAAGGCATTTTGCGTTTCATGTCGGCTGAATTCGTTAAGTTACACCCGCAGCTTCCTCGCATTCATGGCTGGCGAGGAGTTGCGCCAAATGTGGTTTACAATTTTGCCTTCAACAAATGAAGGTTTTGTGTGTTTATATGTACCTACATCTATCACACCGGATAAATCCACTTGATTTGGCGCCAGATTATTTATTTTTACAGCTGCGCCGGCCATGCTACTGGTTGCGGAGAGGCTTTTATGCTCTCAGGTGAAAGGCAAATTTGGACAAGGACAAGTTCCTTCCTCAAAATTGTACTGTGTTATGCTTACACGTAAAAGCCGTGCATACTTATAAACTCTACTTGTTATGTCTCTTTGATCAGCTGAACAGACAATTTCACGTTATGTTTTTCCTGTTTAAAAGAGCAATTTTTAAGTCATATTCAAAAGGCATTTGGGCTAGTAGAATTAGTTCCCCTAATCCGTCTCGTAAATTTTAGAAGATTTACAGTAGGGGTGTGGAAATCTGTTAGAAATACTGATAATTTGTATTTACCTATAAGGGATCACACTATTATATTTATTGATGGTGCACGGACAGATTGAGAGACCGTAATCAAGGATGGATTTGTATGGCATCGAGATGTTGGAAAGTATACAAATGTTCCTATTTTATGTGATCTCCTATGAAGTAAAGTCTTAAGGGCCACCTAGGCTTCCTCTCCTTCCGCTTCGGCCATGATGATGCTGTCAGTGAGAAACTGTTAATTGGCCCATTAAAAACCTGCAGGATGAAATTCGCACCTATTTTTGACAAGACAAGCTGAGGCCTAGGTTGGGTTTCCTGCTTGCTGCACCTTCTGCAAAATCATTAACATTTAAGACGTGTCCACGTGGGAAATCTTGTAGAAGACTTATCAATGTATGACAACATATACACTCCATGCAATAATAGACCACATGCTTGCATGAATTGAGTTGGGCCATTACCACCACCAGCGTATTCAAGTCAAATCTGAGAACAAGGCAGTTAGGGAAGAGTCACCACTAGTGCAATGAAGGGCTAGTAGTCTACCACGGTGATATTTGAGGGAAATGGAGCAGTCTGTGTAAGAGACCACCAAATTCATGCAAGTACGGTCTCATGCACAATGTAGAAATGGTGAGCTGTGCTGTCAAGGAAAGTAAAGTTTACATCTACCAACGAACCCCGGAAAAACATGGTATGCGTAGTTCACTTAACGCTACCTCGCGCCTTTGCAATCTCCTTTGGCCTCTTTGAGTGAGTTCAACCATGCAGTTCCTACATTCACAGCACACACTTCCAATTTCCTTCTATGCTAATCAGGTTAATGGATTTGGCTCACGTCATAAATTTGCTGAAGGATAGAGTAAATTTTCGCCATTGTTAAATCTGCTTTCTTTGTCAACACATCCGCCGCGTTGTGAGAGCTAACATTATGAGTAGGGAGACTAAAATCATCGCAAAATAATGGAAAGCGATTCTCATCATGTGAGTAGATGTGATCAATATGAAGTCAAGTTAGCTGTCTGACGCAACAGTAAAACTACCCATTGATTGGTATCCGCCTTAAGAGAGCGGTTCTCGACATTCTTAAGCACATATTCTTCTTCCAGCCATTTAGGACTTCCCTGCGCTGATTTGAAAAATAACAGACACGCACAACTTGCACAGTTGTATCGCCCAGACCGAAGAGTGTTGCCAACTTTGCGCCTTTGTTCCCACAACAACTCTGCTAAGTGTGAACCCCAAAGTTGCTTTAGTGCAAAATGCGGGGGCAAACCAAATTGCATTAAAATATCACGACTTCGAAGCATATCGCATTTGCGATAAGAGTGAACACATTCCTATATTCTCTCCGTAATTAAATGGTCAAGTCAGTCAAAAATTGTTAACAGATTTGAGTACAAAGTTGTTTTGTGTATTCGCATTTTTAACAGTGTTAAACTTTTCCTAACTGTGCCGCTACAACAATCTTGGGCAGTCCTAATGGCAGACATCCCATTTCGCAATGCCCAAAGAAATGAGTGCATTAGTTTTAATTTCTCTTTTTAGTATTTCCCTTCAATTCCGACAAGATCGAGGTTTCTAAAATACATTCATCAGATCGCTTCAAAGAGCCTGGCTACCCAACTCTGCCATTCCGTTGTTAATTCCGAAACATTTCTGATCCCCTTTTCAGCACCGAGTACTTTGTTATTGTCAACGTTTAGGCGAGGACAGATTCTGAATTTGTCGCAGCTGCGAACCGGTAGCCGTACTGCGACCGACTACTTTCATTACGGAAATGCGTTAAATAACGCTCTCGTCCCCATACTGCTAAGAGAGGCATTCAAGTAGAGTCGGTTATGCTAAATTTCAAACAGGATGCTAAGGTTCAGGTGGTAAAATAGTACATGTTTTTGACACCGCTAATCCGCGGCAAAAAGCCATTTATTTTTTCTTACGATTCTCTACTTCTGCGCTGGTCAAAAGCGAAAAGCTGTCAATGTATACGGGAACGCCTACTGAAAATTGAGCACTATTGTTACTGCTAGGCGCCATTGACGACGTTCGTTCACTGTTCAACTTTTGCACTGCAGTTAGGTGTTGTATTGCCTGGTTCCTTCTGTACACATGAGTATACAAATCCTTGTTGAATTGATACACGCTGTTCTAAGTCTTCAACGTAGCTGATAGGTAAAGATTTTTTGTCGTATCATGTTCTACCTAATGGGGAGATTTGGTGAAGCCATCGAGGGTGCTACCGGCAATGGCACTATTTGCAGGCAAATTCCCTCAGACATTTCATGCGCAGCGATTCGCCTATGGAAAGAGTAACTTGCTTTTGCCTGAATCAGCTGTCTTGACTCTGTGTTCAAATGTAGTCACCAGGTTGAATGGCGAAGAAAAATACCACTTTTAGGGATTTCCGAAGTTCTGACTTCAACTACGTTCAAAACTTTTGAAGAACGAACACTAATGTAATATTAGTGGACACTTTACCAGCGAACTATCTCAGTTCCTTATTTTTAACAAAAATGTAGAAAACTGTGGAAGTTTTCTACTCTGCTACTTGCACAGAAGCAGAAGAAAAACCTAGCATTGCCTCGTTTGACCTAGAGATGAGTGTTCCGGTTCAGTATTTTTCACGCCATGACCGAATTACTTGTGTACAGAAGGATAAAAAGACTTATGGAGGAAGGTCCAGACTAGTTTTACCTCCTCCTGAATTATCATGTGCGTCTTTCGTTTGGTGCGATCGATTGATCAGTCTCCTTCTATTCATTCACTCATCTATCCAACCAAACGTGGCTATTTTTTAGCTTTATACAAATGTAATGCTCTCTCTTTGTCATTTTACCCAAGAAAGTAGCATATTTTTATTACCTAATCAAAAGAACCAAGTTTTCGTTTATTTTGCTCCACGTCAACTGAAGATCGCTAAATGTATAGTCTTTTTACATCCAAATTTAACAATAAATAAATACTCATAGAGAATTAAGTTTTGATGCAGAAATTAAACCATCTTTTTGGAGTACATGTTGCTGCACAAAACACCACGCATTTGTGAAAACTCATCAATAAGGCATTTCCAGCAAATAGGTGATAAGTAAACGGTTCATTAATGTCTTTATCATATTGAGGCACAATGGCATGCACTCTTCAACAAATAGGTGTAAGCGCTTTGATGCAGTCACTTGTTAGGCGCATACAATTAATGGCCATGCAATGGAGCCGATTTGTGCGACAAAGTCGAACATTTAATGTAATGATTTCCGAAGCTCCTATATGACATTAGAATGGCGTGCGTGCGCTGTGGGTGGAGCCTTTAGCAACTCATCCCATACACCGCCTCACAATTTGAAGCCTTCATATGAGATAGCTTTTTCCTATTCGTTCGGGTGATCAGCGCCTATCTAGCACATATCCTCACATCTTTAGTCCATCAATCAGTTCCACGAATCCGCAGTGGGGAAAGGATTCGTTACCAAGATGTCAGGGAGTAAAGGGTAAAGATAGTTGAATGTTGTAAGACAATGCTCTTGTGAAAACTTACGGAACGGCCTAAAGGAAACTCAATTAAGAGCAACTCTGTTCACTCTGTTCCACCCTCCTTCCTGCATTGTAGCATTGCTTCCACAGCCCTGATGGACTCCTTTCCCTTCGATTGTGGCCCATTATTTTGGTTTGTAAGCAGTGACGTTACCCTCAGTTGCACCCTCCATTGGTAAATGCACATTGGATTTGTTAAACGCTCTAAAAAGATTACCACCTTTACTTTCTGATTAGTGGAATAAATGCTAAAATACTGACGTAAGTTTTGCAATAAATTTGTCCTTATGGGCTTGGTTGATGCCCTTACCACTCATTTGTCCCAAAAGTTAATGAGATTTGATTTGGCATTTCAATTTTTAAATCACTTTTGAGACAGGTGTGGTTACCTACTGAGCAGGCTGCAGATAAATTATTTAGTCCTCTTAAGCAGCAAATATCCCTCACTGCATTCGCTAGAAGAGAGATGTGTGAGGCGCAAGCAAGACAAACCAGGAATTTCGGAATAAGTAAGAGGCATTAAAAAGTAAAAAGGAAAAATAAGCCAATTGTAGGACACAATCTCTTGCTCCGCCCCTTATTAAAACAATAATATCGGGTCACGAGTTGGATGTCTTATTCCCGTTCATATTATTTTCGACGTTTCGGAATTGCTTGCAAACTTGTACATTGTTTTACTGGAAACCACGATGGTTGCATTCTTGTAAGACATATTATTGGTTTCCTTTGGAAAGCTGTGTGCTCCTGCTTTAGTCCCACTCACAAGTTTTTCTAATGCAAAGCTGCTTGGAAATGAGTAAAAAGATGTGGCGCATGGTTCATAAAACAAATGCATTTCCCTCAACATATGCTGTCGTTTTATTTGATTTGCCGAAGGACCTTGTTTGGTTTAAATGTCCCTTGCAACAAGCATTTCAGTTGGCAATAAGTAAGAGGTTCTAGAACCATCTTCATGCCTTTCTTCTCTGCTTCGAAGGGGTGACATTCCTGTTGTATTCCTGTGGTCTTCTAAACAAGCATTTCACGGTGGTGATATGTCCACCACTTGATTAGCAAAACCGTCCTCTAGGAGTTCCATCTTGAATGCATTTCAAGCGCCCTTATCATCAATTTGTCACTAAATTTAATTCTCTAAATAAATTTAAAAAGGAACTCAGCCCACTTCGAGAGGCGGAAAGATCCATCTGGATAATTACTGCCTATAGAAAAAAGCTCAACTTTTAAGCTTCATTTATTATCTTCACTCTAATGAAGTGTCGAGCTAACACCTAAATATTGCTTCGTTAGGAAGATAGTTTGGCATTTTAGTGCATCAGTCATTCTTGCTCCCTAGTGATAAGCCAACTTACGTAGTGTCATTTTTTCAAATATTGCTTTCTCCTCGACAAAAGCCTTTAAAGTTGCACTTCGAAAACAACAAAATCATGAGATTAAGCAGTCAGTGATTTAACATGGTAGATGCGATTAGCAAAAGAAAATTGGCATCAGCTGCTTTTGTCTCATAATCTGGCCTAAATATTTAATGCTGGAAAAGCCCAAAAGGAGATGGAAAGATAGATTAGGAGTTTTTTACTTCTTGGCCACTTTAATGCCAGTGTTATCTATGCGTGAGGAGAAATACTTGCCAATTTATTAACTTAGCTGTCACATCATCGCTTCCATTCAAAAGGTGTGTGCATTGCTTTCAAGCTGCTGCTTGAGATGCATTTGGCTCGTTCTCCACTATCATCAAGCATTGAAGTAGAATAAGATGCATTAATATACCTCTTGATGAATAGCAGAATCATATCCCACTTTAAGGAGAATTGCTGCAGATGGTACGCGCTTCTGCGGCACCTTTTTACCCTTTTTGTCAGAATTTGCTCGAACGAAATGCCTACAATATGGCCATGAACGAAGTTTCTAGTACTTGCAGTGGAAATATGCCACCCACTTTCTAATGTATGTTGAATCCTTCTGGGTGTCATGCCTTTGCGATTCGCAAAACTCGTCCACGCCTGTTACGTTCGCCAACATTAACCCCGAAAAAGCATTCCACCCTTTTGTTTGAGGTGTAACCACAGACACTTTGAATGGAGGACTAAGGTCAGTCAAAGTGTCTCCAAGGCGTAGGCGGCTGTCAATTAGCTGATTACATCTCTCCCTCTATAGGGATAAAAGTCAATTGTTCCACGAGTTCTAAAATCGTCGCTTTTTTCAAGCAACCTTCTCACAGTATTGTCTTGCATACCTAATACCAACATCTCTAACTATAGTTTGGTTGAAATTATCCTCAGATTTAAAAGTAAAATGCACCTTCTTGTTTAGTTGCTTTATTTTTCTTATATTTTTCCCTCTATGCCTTGTTGAAGCGAAGCAATGCAGAATTGGGTGCCAAAGGTTGCTAAACTAAGATTTATAAAATAGTAATCTACTCTCCAAACCTTATGCGAGCTAGCTAACTCTAGCTTTGTTTGAACAATTTAATCGCGGTTTGCCCCTAATTAGTAAACAAATTGATGGCGTAAAAGAAAATGAAGTTGTTTGTCTAAAATGAGTCCTTGTAGATTATTACGTAGGTTTGCTATGTTTGTAAGTCATGAAAAATAGAATTTGGTTTATAAATCCACATTATTTTTGATAATTTTACACCGAAATATCATTTTAATGTTTGTGAAAGTAGAATGTCTGCCTGTCTGCTACTAGATACATAAATAGCCAGCCAAGGAAGCGGCAGAAAAAGAATCCCTGGAAGTCGAAAGGTCATACACTACGCAATACAAATAAATCATGTTACAGTTGTAAGCAAACTGTGTTGTGTATCTCGTGTTTTTTAAGCAGGCACTGAGAAGGTTCGATGGCGAATGCACAATCGAATTAGCATTAAAAATGAGCTCCGCTAGTGAATAGAATGTGATAGTTGCGATGTCACCACACAACTGCTTTCATTAGCTATTTCAGTGGGCATAATCTTTTCATTAACTTCGTGAACATACCTGTTTGAGTTATGACAAAGATCTCCTCATATGCCGGCAGAATTGCTCACAAGACTGTCAGTGTATCGAAGCCCCATAGAATGGTGGAGTGTCTCCCATTAAGGTAAAAGCAATTTGGTCACGATTCTATTTGACAAAAATTGCACGAAAGCGATAGCATATCTGTTCTGTGGAAGCATATTTCAACTCGCTTCTTTGTCCACCCTGTCAGAAATAAACGGTAGTTCTATAAACACAACTTCTGTTTAAGGTTGTTGACAGGTGGTAGGCCTTCCAATTCCATACGAACTTATAAAAGATTAATCTTCTCTGCAATCTATGATTGGGATAGCATTAACAGTGGTATTTCGCTTTTGATTTTGCTGCAAGCGTAAAACCTTTTTCCGCATATCCATTTTATAATGTACCACCCTCACTAATCCTGTCGGTATTCGTACTTATTCATTAATTTTTTCGATTACCACGCCCCTCCCATTTAGTCCCTTGTCACTGACTAGTGCATTTTTGGCTGTGGATAATCACCGTATATGCTGTGAATTGCCTATCGACTCCCTCATACCTTCTACGGTTTTAACGGCTCAATCAATCAGTTTTTAGTTTAATTTTGGCCTTATAAATTAGCTGGACTTTCCAAGTGCTGTAGTTCATCAAGTCAAGTTTTATGCAACAAGTTATTTAATGAGAAAGTCACTTTACCCAGAATCGGAAATCGAGCCGAAGGCGGACCGTACGGCTCCCTTTGGAATGCCTTCGTTTTCCACCCCTCTATGAGTGTTTAAGCCTATGCCTGCACTCAGAACCACAAATGCTAAGGTCCCATTGGCTTATGTGAAACAACTTCTTTTATGAAACTTGGGATCATGGATCAAGGAATAGGAGCCTAAAGCATTTGATCAGAGTGTTTTTCTCCTTTAACTCTGCTTTCCTTTTAATTGAGGTTTGTCTCACTACTGGTTACGCAAGTAGCTTAGGAGACAAGCCGACAAGTTACAACAATTTTACCCTTTTTGCTTGCTGTTACTGATGTTACCTGTTCAACAAACAAGAGAGGCCAAATAAGTACAGCAATGTAATGAGTAATCCATCTTTCCCAAAGCCTTGGTCAAATGTTCGAAGTAATCGCACTTTGAAATGAACTACCTTAATTTGGTGATTCCCTAGTGTTGTGTCAAAAAAATTGTACCTTCTTTAAAGGAGTCACAACAGATTATATACTGGCAGGGGCTGTGCTTAACTAAGTTGCCTTTAGTGACCAATGATGGGACGATTAATCGAGAACGCGACTGTAAAAGTTTTAATAATAACTCTGTAGAACACTTTACTGGAATCCTTTTACATCCTGGCCATATCAGTAGGTTTTCTGATAGCCAGAATTTAGGCTCTATGAAGAAATTAACATGTTCAGCTGTCCAGTAAAGCTGCCTTAATGCAAAACATCTTCGAAGCACTCCATCTGCTCTAAAGCATATTCTTGATGCTGAGCCACTGGTTTGTGACTTGGAATCCTAGTTTCTATTTACTTAACGTTACATTGGAAGACGTTTTCAATTAGCTAACGCTAACTTCAGTTGTTGAATCTTAATGTTGCGAATCATTTATATGCATTCTAATAGTCTGGTTTCCGCCCATCTCCCATAAGACCTAGCTCCATTAATCGAGTCAAGCCGGGAGGTATCTTCTGGATCCACCACCTCAATCATTAGATGGTACAAATCGAAACAAACAAATTTATGATGTTATTAAGGTGCATTTGTATCCAACTCTCCTTAGGAAGATGCGCTTTCGGAGTTAATTTAATGTTGCATTTCTAAACGATCCTGGTTACTGAATTCTTGTCCTCACACTGGGATGCCTCAAAATGTACTTTCCAGAACAAATTTACGTCACACTTTTATGATAAAATACAGCCTAAATCCATGCGGAATGTTGCCTTCTTCCATTTATCTTCCCTCAAGTGTGGCCAATTAGTGTAAATAAAACAACACTCGGCCGCCTTTGAATTGTTGCTTTGAGCTCAGTGGTTATTGGGAGAATGAGGTGCAGTTTGCGTTGGTTCCACGGTACATGGCCACAACTTACTCCACATCATTAGCACCTTTTTCCAAAGTCAAAATCCCATGCACTTTTTGTAATCATAAAATAGCAATAAAAAGAACAGAAAGCAGTGGAATTTTGAACAGCTAGCGTAAGTGGTGTAGCGCTGCATAGTTGGCAACCTCTTTAAACCCACAATCTCTTGCACTTTTCAAAGTAAAAAAAAGTGGTAAAGGAATAGAAGGAAGTACGATAAATAAGAGTTGGCACAGTTGGTAAATCCGTGTGATGACTTGGGTGGGTGAACTTTGCCTGCTGATTGAACATGACAAATATTAAGTGATGGGGTTTGGCACAAACCCAGCAAGCCTGCAGGCGTAGTCATAAAAGTGGATTTATAACCTTTAATAATGTTACACCTCGCTTCCGCATGCCCACGTTGGCAGGCCCAGTATACGAGAATAGCGATGGCTGTTCGCCACTCTGCCCTTTTGGCCGGTTTGCAGTGGCAACGTTTCGAGAGTCGTCGGCTAAACAAAATATTTTTATTAACCATTTTATTCGCTAAGCATAATATTAGAAGATAAGGCTTAAGTTATCAGGGAGATGTAAATGTTTGAGATTTTGGCATGTGCGTTTTGCAAAGCCATAGCAACGGACAATCAGACAAGCTCACCGTTTTTGCGACACACCATTGAAAATTCAAATTTAATGCCCTTGAGGCTTTAATTTATGCGGGCTGGAAGGTGATGGGCTCGAGTTAAGACATTTAAGTTCAATTTTGGCCATTATTTCAGATTCACACCAATTGTGATCAAACTCTGGGCGAAGGAACGACAGCCATCTCTACCACCTAAGTGCAGACTGTCGTTGCATTTGTTCCAAGGGGAAGGCAATGGGTTACAGGCATTCCATGCATATATAACAAGTTTAAATCAGATATTTAAAAAATCTCAATAGTTGAGGTGCCTTCAGATATTTTATCATGGATAGTCCTCCCAGTTTCGGTGTTTTAGTGGAAGCAATTGTGAGATGGTTAAAAAATGGCTTTTAATTTCAAAATTCTTTAGTGTAGTGCCATTTTAGGGGATGATTTTTCCGATTTCATTGCCGTGGCCGAGGATCAACATGGACCACATACTCATTCTTAACGACAGGTTGGGTACATTTTTAATCATTAAATAGAGAAAGATGACATTGGGATCTATGAGTTAGACATTAGAGCAATTAAGCTTTAATTTCATAGGCTAATTAAGAGCACTTGCTCAAAGGCATCCTTCTTTTTTTCCAGTCCTATAGATCTAGAACCTACCGTCTGTCAAAACGGAATTTTATCAAATCTAAGCAAAGTGTGAATTCACAAACGTTTTACGCATTCCAATGGCACCCCACACGCACTTCCAATGCAGAAATTTCACCCCAACGCAAAAAGCAGCCAGTTCACATTCTGAGACACTTCAACTTTCATTTCGCAGTCATATCTAATTAACTTTGCTGGAAGTTGACATTCTGCCGTTTGTATAGGGCACTTACTTATCAATCTACCGATAGTAAAATTTGAAAATTATCAATGATTTGTGTGGTCGGCCCATTCGGCATATGAAGAGGTATAAGAGGTCCATTGACAAGAAGAGTTTGGGTAGGAAATAAAACTTTACAACTAATCTGTGAGGAAAGTAACACCGTCAACGGAAACAATTGCTATAAGTAACATTTTTGACGTAGGCAAATCAAGTTTGGATAAACATTGATACGGAACTACTTCATGAGATTTAGGGGCACGATAAATTCGCCAACTTTCTTTGCATGTCGCATGTCGTGAACTTCAGCACCGGTGGGGTTAGTTCCCCTTTCCACTGGATCCACTACCAGAGCACGTATTGCAGTGGTTCAGAAAGAATGAATTCAATCTGTAAATTGATGGATGATGCCACTGTATAATCATATTCTGATTCTCACGCACGTCTTGCTGCATGTTTAGCACCAAACAGTTCTCGTAATTTAAAAGACCTGTTGTTGCTTTTGGACTGCACAATTTCCCATCCTTGACTCTCCGCATACCTTCACACGCTGTCCCTCATCATATATGACGCCTTGTGAAGCAACTTCTGTCATTTCTATGACTTCGAATTGCAGGCTGGATTTCCCCAGTTGCTGTTTGACTGCACCGATCCCCATTCCCCCACTCTCCCCTTGAAGTTAGTCAAAGCGCAATTTTGTGCCTATCAAAATAAATTATAACTGACTGACCCACCGAGTGAGTGGCGGTCAGGTCTTAGCTAGGCAGCATCAAACTTTGTTGGTATTAGACAGACATGTGGAAACGATCAGTTCATTGAGAGGCAGGAATGAAATGGGAATGGATTTGATCAGGACCAACTTTTGTTCTAAGAGATAGGACCATTCGACTAGTAAAGCCTAAAGTCTATTTGTGTTTCCTTGGCAGAGGATAAAGAACAGGGGTTGTCATAGAGATTATTCCAGTGAGTAAGTAGTTTAACGTGACCCTTAATGTTACTAGATTTATATCTTCTCGAAAGTGAACGAACCTGCTTCACTACCTTATCCTGTCAAAAAGAACACTGCTTTGCAAATTGCTTTGAAACCTACTAAATTTAAAGCTTGTTAAATGTTTTTATGTAGCTGTTTTAAGATGTAGTGCTTTTGTCTTCCTTTTTGTTAAAAGAATGATACTCAAAAGTCGGTGCATATCATCTCTCAGTTTCATGGCTTCCCTCACTTAGGGGAATCTAAGGGCTACCACATGAATAACTTCTCAAAAGTTATGAAGATGATCTCACCGACAGAGAAGCATTTCAGCCAGGATAGGTGTAAAGCCGAAAAGCTGTGAGAAGTGCTATTATCTTGTTGAAGGCTTTGATGCTGAGACAGGCTTGTTTGATATACTTTGTTCAATAACCCAAAAAATAAAGCTAATCATATTTTTAGCACTTGATTGTCTGTCCACTGGGGGTAGGATAAGAGATGAAACGATAGAAAGGCATCCAGGAGCACTAATTTGGGGTGGATTGTAAGAGTGGTCGACGAGCAGCGTGAAGGCGTGTATGCGCTTGTATGCAATTATCTTTCTTTCAAGATTGCAATATGTGCGTATTTTGCCTTCAGCGACTTTCTCTCAAGAGCAAGAGAATAAATTATTACCTCGACAAAGAAGACCTTTATTGCAATGCAAATGAAATGACGGCAGGTTTAAATGTATAACTGTGTCTAGCGTGAATACGACCGAGTTAGTGATATTTATTTCTTCTTCATCACCATTACTGGGATAGTATGGAAGATTGCTGCGTGTTATTCACAAGTGATGCCTAAATGCATTGACGCTTTATGTTGATAGAATAGGAGGAAGCCTAAAGAGATGCAATATCAAAGGCTAACACAAGCTTATTTTAAATATGAAGGTAGAAATTAAGGGCTGCTAAAAAATTCCACAAAGCATGCCTGCAAGTGTAGGCGAGTGTTTTCCGCGACCAACGCGGTTTCATTAATGTGGACTTTCCCTTCAGTGCTGTCAATTCCTACAGTACAGTTGACTGTCGTGTTCTGCACAACAAACACCGCTATCCAACACCCACTCGGAAAAACACCGCACATGTACAACGGAAATCTATTCATGAATGCTCATTCAGGACGAAATGCTTGTTGATCCAACCATTGCACAACTCAGTTTCGCTACTCTTTCTTAATTTATCATTTAAAAAACTAACAATAAGCAATGTGATAACTTCTATGACACTTATAGAAACCGATTACTACGATTTCTCGACTCAACTACCTCGATACAATATTTGCGACTGCGTTCTTGGCTTACCACTAACAAAAATGTGGAAAGGAACGATCGTAAACATTTTATGATCTCATATTTCACTAAGCACAAATAAGTAATCCTTGTCTCTCTTTACTTCTTTCATGCCCTTGGCGCTAAACGAGTGATACGCATATCCCTTTTGCAACCCAATTCAGATACACTTTGCTGTAGCATTTTGCAGTGAAAACAGAGTTTGTGATTAGTAGAGTGTTCTTTAACCCGTCAGAAAGGGGAAGAGGCGGAAGCCCTCTCTTTATCTTCTTCTGAAGTCGCTTTTTGTGCTTTGCTTTAAATTTGTAGAAGTATTTGGCCCTCTCATCAAGTGCCGTTCCATTCAGATCCCAATGCAAAATTTTTCCAACAAAAGGCGATTTTAGTTTTCACCTCACCCTTGGCCTCACACTGCTGAACATCGCCTGCCAAAGCAGATTGCTTCAATTCTCGACATCAGGCATTGGTACGTAAAATCATTCCTGCCATCATCATGCAAAAAGTCCCAAGTATAGACGCATTACGTACCGAGCTATTTATTTTAACATGGACATGTATTTCTGGGATAAACACACATTAACTTAAGTATGCGGAGAACATAGGCAGGCGTTAGTTTATGCACGTATTTATGGATGAAAGGATATGTGCAGATTCTACTTCGTTATGGGCTCGCAACACTGACGCCTTCCTGAACCACCTCTGAGAAATGGTCTGAAATAGGTTCAGTTCTCTTTTGGAGGATGGGTTGCCATTCCGACTGTTGCAGTAGGCGTAATCACAAACGCTTGCATAAAGAGCCAACAAATTCCAGGCGTCTGTACAAACGTCCCAGGTCAGCGTTGGCACCAATGTCCTTACCTCAGTAATAAGTTAGTATGTTATTTGTCTGCACTGAATGGATCGAAGTCTTAAAAATCATGCCATTTAAGTAGGCTGTCATTTTGATCAGTAGGTGGGCGAAGAGGAAGATGAACTTAACTATTACTAGAGGGATATTGGGAGGGAAATTGGAAAATTAGGTCGCAATCCCTAGCCTTAAAACAGCGGTTGGGAGTTGTGTGATCGTAACTATACTTAGGCTTGGAGTGACCCCAGAAGGTTCAGAGCGATGTGGCTATGCCTGTCAATCAATGCCACAAAGGAAAAAAAATTTGCACGATATTATTCCGTGATCCAAAAAGCGAGCAATGGTAAATGCGATTAATCTGTCAATGCGCAAAAAAGTATAATGCTGGAAATTGCCGAGGCTGACTAAGTGGAAAAGACATACCTAAGTGTTAATTTAATGCATCGGTTCTAGTTAGGGCTAGAGCGGCGCAAATTGGATGCTTCACATCTGTACAGCTGTGATTTGTGATTTTAAGACTAATGTTGCAAATGGCTGATGGAGATTTAAATGAAGGGATTCCCGTTCACCCAATAATCTGGCGTATTTAGATACACTCAATGCAGCCTATCTTTAGTGACTGAGCTGCAGCTCCGTCGAACCTGGGCGCTGTTGCATGGTGGAGTTCAAGTGTACTGTTACTCGTCGATTCCAGTAACAATTTCCATGACAGAATCAGAGTAGTTTATTGCCCCGTGTCAGACGGTTAACAAGGGTCTAGCTTATGATGCTTTCTTGAAAAAAGGGATGAAAATCGGAAAAGTATAACAAGCTCAATAACAAACTACTCTGTCGAAGTCTCGTGAGGTAGAAATGTGGAAAAGGACAAACAAATCCTTGTTAAATTGAGAGTCCTCCCCTTGTACTGAAGCAGGTAGAACTGAAACAACACACCTGTAGGCGGTTGGTCCATTAAAAAGGGGTTCCATGTATTTCGAAGAAATGCTTTCTGCTCGAGTAAAAAACACTGAAATCGTTTACTGTTTTGCTGACCTGTGGCAACTCATTCTTCCTTACAACTCAAGGAAGTTAAATAATCATCTTATATTGGTTCATAGTGGGTGATTTTACATTTAGCCTTCTTGTCTTTATTTTTTTCTGGCTCTGCTGCATAGGTCCACATGTGTTAGGCCTTTGCAGATGATTTGCTAAAGCTAAATTGAATAAATATATGAATTCGCTTCTTTGTTATAAGGGAACTGGTAAGTCATCACAATATGCAACATCGCACTGTCAGATACTGTGTTGGAACTAAGAGCCTGTGTGATCTTGCTGCCGTAAACCCGAGTACTCCTTTTCTCAGGTAGTAGCAACGGTTAATCCCTCAAATATGAAAAGTTAAACATTGTGCAACGGCTATCAGCATTAGTCGCATTTGAAATGCAATCGGAAGGCTAAAAGGGCGGTTAATATATAAATGAGATTTAAAATAACCTGCATTTAATAAAGGTGTGGAATGGATCAGGTAAGATAAAAAATGAATTTAAGGATGAAATTGCGGCAAACAGGAGCCGTAAAAATGAATTAATAATCACTCCTGTGGTGCGCGTCTGAAGCACCACGTCTATACCATTGAAGTCCCCCGCCTTTTACGATTTGCACTGCTCATCTACCCACCTATCCGCCCGTCCTGAGCTGATATTCTAGTTAATTCGTAAATGACGGAGACCACTCTTGCGCCTCTATCATTTTGCAACCATAGTGAAGTAAACACTGGTGGAGTGCAAGTTCGACCCATTTACTTCCTGAGAGTCAGGGCTTCTCACATTAGTCACATTTAATTGGCTTGGTAAATGAAATAGATAAGTATATTAATTTAGGAAGCACCGAACTACCTTTTTTTCTAGTCAACTGGAAAGGAAAACGTCCAACTGAGCGTACTTTACGCTGAATTAGTTTTTACTTCTGTTTTGCAAAGGCAGATATAATTGCCCTACACTCCAGACATTTTTGCAGTTTCGATAAGGAAATGCACTCGACTGGAAGATCGTGACAACTAAGCAACACATGCATACACATCTTTACTCCACATTCCACAGCTTATGTTCTCCATCAAGGGTCAAGATGCTCCTTTATCACAACTTAATTAACGATACTCAGTTGCACACGTTCTCTCAAAGAAACTTAAAAATGATGCGCATGAATTTGATGGAATAAAATCTACTATATTTGCAACTGAGTCTCAGAATTAAAAAAAGATCTAAGATTAAGAAGACTTCACTTAAATTATCACGTCCCCATTTCCAAACAATCAGGCACGCCTCACCAAGCCATGGAGAGTAAGTGAGGCATAGTTGAGGCCTTACTTCGAACCTACCATTTTTTGAAAAGAGGGCATTTTGCACATTCTGTTTATGTGTGTCTACCAAAGGGGACACCGTGCTAAAGGAAATGTCAAATGCGTAGCATCTGCGTCAAATGAAAGCCGTTCTCCTTCAATCTAAGAAGAACTAATACATTTGAGAGGCAGTTTTAGAGTACTTGTCCCCCTTATGAAGAGAGAATTCTACGCAGGGCTGAGTCAAGTGTCGCTAGTCTGCACGGGATGGTAGCATTGCGCCATTAACCGCGGTGATGGCTGGAGCAGAATGCATCCACTCTTTAATTAAAGGATGTGAATTATTTACTGCGCTTCGATGGATAAATTTGGAAGGAAGCGCTATTTTGTTGCCTATTTGTTTGCTTATTCACTTGGCTACATTGTATCACAATCCTCGCAGAGGCGCTTTAATGGTCTATTTAGCTGTGAAGTCTGGCCTCTGCGCTCGGTAAAAAGGCCTATTCCTGGTTGCTCCACAATGCACAGAACTGACCACTAAAATCAGAAGGATAAATGCTGAATACTTGATTTGCCTGCAGTTTAATACTCACACATAATACAAGGCGCTGTCACGGTTCCATGCCCCTTTAGATTTTTCTCTCCTGACAGTAAAACTTAAAAGTGCCCTAAAAGTATGCATCCTTGTGACGGATCCCTAAAAGATTCATCACGACCACCTGTCACAAAAATGTGACATCCCCTTCCCTTACCTCTGTGAGATAAGCTATTTGCCAGCTTTCGACACTTGATGCCGATACATGAGAAGCCGCACTAACTAGGCTGTTCAGTGCCACAGTAAAGCAGCAGAAGTACTGAGTTGAAGTTAAACTGCATAATTTTACAAATCTTTGATAAAATACTACCTGAAGCTGCAAAGTGCAACACTGTTGGAAGCGAATCATTCCCATCTCAACTGAATGCCTTTGTGTCGACTATGACAAGAAAGCCATGGGAAATTAACCACGCTATTCATGTGGTTGAAATGGTGCTCATACCGGGCCTGTATTTTTGCAACTAATATTTGACCTTTTGACTTGTTAGAGTAGATATTAGCCTCTCATTATCAGGGAAAATCGGACGAAAAGATTGGAAGCTAGGCGCTGCATAAAAGTGCTTCATTTTTGCTAGAAGTGGTGGAAATAAGCTGTGACGTTAACCCATCGCCAGTGCGCAATAGGTGACCGACATTTGCTTATGTCAAAGATTGAGAGCATCTTTCGGCATCACTCAATGTAGTTTGTTAGAGGCTATTGAATTACTCTTCTGGAGATGTTGATGTGTCCTTTGCGCAAAAAAATTTACTTTTAATTACATTGGATACGATTTTAGAAATTCAGCATCGAAGCAAAAATAGGCTATCTTCCTCATTTATACTACATAATTTCGCATTGATACAAAATTACAATTCATTGTATCTCTTTTACTTACTATTCATTTTAACACTACAGCGCCAACCATCAAGCTTGAATGTGAATTAAAAAATGAGGCAACTTTATAGGCATCATGAGGAATCATTAAAACTTGCACACATATTTCTAGAACTTTGTTTGGAAATCCCACACACGCTTACGGAATTTTCAGGATTGCTTACACGAAGAAAGAATTATAAATCATCCTGTCGCTAGACCCTCGCAACGATATTTACTCTACAACAGTAAAGTTCCTTCTTAATCATTCCATTAATGTGCGTCTTGGCTTTTAACGAATCGCTACCGGCTTTGGAAGGATAGCGCCACGTGTATGTCACAAGGTCGCTCAGTGGCATCCAAGTCTATCTGGGACGCGGGCAAAGGACATGTGAGTAGCCCATTGCAAACCCTAGGAAACTGTATATCTAGCGCAAGTTAGACAAACTTTCGCTGATTACTCATGCTCGGGAATTATTTTACTGTTTTTTCAAGCAAACCAAAATTCTTTTTTTGAAACGAGGAAGCCTTACGCCACGCTGCCAGTTGACTGAAAGGCACTTGAATGGTTAAATTTTTAATGCCCAACTAGAACAATACGAACCGGAAATGCATGCAGACCAGAAGGTGTGTTCAACTTGACTTTGCTTCGGCCTTTGTTCTGCCATAGCTCAATGCTTTGCCTTCAAGGTGCTGCGAGTTGTGTCACCATGTCACAAACGCAGATACAGACTAACTTGACTTGTTCCGCCCATTGAGAGATGGAAGAAAATTTAGCCACCATGCTTTTAAGATCATTTAATCTGTACCGTATTCTAGCAGTTTGATAATTAATGTATTTAACCATCAAAGGATGTTAGAGGATTTAACATCCATTCCTTTTAAATTGCGCTTGTTTGCCATTTCGCAAATGGGAAGAAGGAAGAATTGGAAGTAAGTTGAGATGTTTCACCATTTCTAAGCGAACTCTCATTGCAGAAAAAGAGCAGCAAAAGAATCAGTGTTGCTTGATAACTCCTTTTCCTGAAGATGCTGCTTAATTGTTAAATAAATGGGATTTTGCGATTTTCGTAATCAAAGCAAGACAAATAATTAGTGACTAATTGTGGGACGAGAGTGGACCACCACAGGTTCAACGTTAGATTCCCAGCATTAAATCCAATTTCTTCATCTTCTTATTGGCCATCGAAAGAGATTTATTTTTCAGGAAGTAATGAGAAGGAGTAAGTTACACATTTTTGACGCTAGAAAAGGACAGGAAAGCAAGGCGTTTAGCATGTGCACATTGATATTGAGCAGATTGTGGTTTATAATGTGGGACCGTAAACGCGCACTATTAGAAAGCTGTAAAATCTGACGAATACAAAACACGTTATTGGCCATGCAAATTGTAAGTACAAACACAAAAAACAACCTTAACTCAGTGGTTACTGCTTATTAGGTAGCAAAGATGTAAATAAGGTTTGTTTGCAAGAAACCGTATAGAGGTAGGAAAGTGAAGTAAGATCTCACGATAAGTCACGTTGTGCAGAAAGTAGTGCATTGCATCTTCCATTTGAGGTCACATTTCTATGTGTAAAACTGATCCATTGCTAAGAGTTGTCATACTGCATAGCTTCAATCTGTAGTGCCTCCATGCATTTTGAGCCTCACTTCGACTGAAGGTGTTAAGTAGCATCTGCGCACATGGCTGTCGAAGAGTTGCAACTTCAAGTTGTTTAAAAATTTTGCTTTCAGAAATGAAGGATTTGTATGTGTAATTGTGTCAAGCTCTATCACGCCGGGTAAATCCGCTTGAATCAGCGCCAGTGATGTCAACTGCCACAGCTGCTTCAGGCACTTCGCTAATCGCAATGGAACGAAAAGCAAATTTTGGCAATAACAAGATCCTCTTGTCAAAATGTGCCACAATGCTTGTGAAAGCTATGCACACTTATAGGTTCTACTTGTTACACTCCCGTTAATCACTTGAACAAACAACTTCATGTTGGGCATTTCCTCCTAAGAGGACAATATTTATGTCATAAGAAATGAACATTTGAGATAGTGAAATTAATTATCCTACTTAGTTCCATGAACTAAGAAGATACATAGTGAAAATGCAGAAACCAGTTGGGGGTAATGATAATTCCCATTTACCTATGCGAGATCAAACTTTATTGTGGCACTTGAGTCATTCGCGACTACATGTCGAAAACGGCTTATTGATGGCGAGGTGAGAGGAAGTCAAAAAATGCTTTTGTATTGCAGAGTCTCGCTTAGAGTGACGTTTACAATGCTACCCAAGGTTCTTCTTCTGCTTTGATTCTGGTGTTTCTGCTAATGAGTGACAATTAAATGGCTCAAAAACGCGTAAGACAGCAAAACCATCTATACCTAACATGCGCCTAGTTAAAGAATACTGCCACAGATTCAATCATATGGGACGATACGCCCATTCCTACAACGACATGGAGAAGTGCAAAGTGAGCATTTGCATAGGGCGACATTGATGTTTGAAACCTAGTCCGGTTTCATTGAGCCCATTCATACAGAAGCTAACACAATATGACCAACAATAGGTCATATGTTCATTTGGATCAGGTTTTGTCACTAAAATTGCCAATACGGCACTTCAAGAAATCTCCAAGTATGTAGCAGTAAGAGCGAAGACTTACCACTAGCGTGCTAAAGTCCTAAAACTCCACCATGACGATGTTTGGCAGAAACGAATCAGCCCGTGTACGCGATCATTAAGCTCATGCAAATGAGAATGTAGTCGGGCGCAGTTTAGGTCACATCTACAAACTCGCCTTGAAAACACAGGAAGCGAAATTTACTAAACTCCATCACGCATATTTGCAATCTTCTTCGCTACATTCATAGCATGCTCTTCTATGCAAATTAAGTTGGTGGCTTTGACTCAGGACATAAATCTGCTGCATGGTAAGGGTTAATTTAGCCTGCTACAAAACCTTTTTCCATTGCTGACGCTTTCTTTGCAGTTTGAGAGCCAAAACTGCGGGTGGAGAGACTGAACTCATCAAACAAATTCATGAGAAGTAAGTCACAACCTACTTTGCCAGTCGATGCGATTAACTTGAAGCTAATTTAGGCGACGGATGCAACAGTAAAACTGTGCGCCCATGGGCACTCACCTTTGCAACGCATTTCTGGACGGTCTTTAACATTAATTCTCCCTCCATCCAGTTAGGATTTATATGAACAGGATTGTAAATCATGGATATAAACAACTTGAATAATTGTATTGCTCGGACCGAGGAGTATTTTCACCCTTCCCGCGTTTATTGCACGTCAACATCTTCGGCTGTGAATTTTGAAATTGTTTTGGTGCGAGAGGCTGAAGGGAAACAAGTTGAATTAAATTGTTACGACTTCTAAGCAAATCGCACTTGCTACAAGAGTAAACACATTCCTGCCCCCTCTCCATGTTTCGGATGGCCGGGCCAGTCCAAAGTGGTAAACAAGTTAGAGTACAAGGTTATCATGTGTGTCCGCGTTTTAAACTATATTTACCCCAACTAACTGTTTAGGGTGCTCCAGCGATCTCGGGCATTCTTTGTGACAAGCATCCCATTTCTTGCCTAGCATTTGCTTAATCGCAATCATCTAGGTCCGCTGTCTACTTTTTCGTTATTCTTTGCCTCGCACAGCCTACATCAATCATCTCTGTGGGAAAATTCAACTCGACAGATGGCTTCATTGCTGAAATGAAAGAAGCCGAAAGGTTCTGCGATGCTCGAAGAAATGAGCACATTGGTTGCAATATCTCTTTATTGCTGCCTTGCATTTCCAGCAAGACCAGCGTTTCTAAAACAAACTAATCGACCCAGTTCGAAGAGCCGGCTTATCCCACTTTGCGATTGCACAAAAAAAGTGCGAAACATTTGTGACCTCCTATTGTACTCCCAAACACTTCATCATCGTTAGTGTTCAGAGGAGAGCAAATACTGAATCTGTTGTAGCAGCGAAGGAAATGCCTTCTTCGCAAGCCTCGCTGTGACCAACTACTATTAACATGGAAATGAGCCAAGCAATACTCTCGTTTACTGGCTATGCTGATTTGCAGACAGGAACCGGTTCAGATATGAAGGCAGTACCTGTTTCAACACCGTTCCCCTGTTGCATTAACCACCTGTTTCCTCCCACGGTTCCCTACTTCTGCTCTAGTCAAAGGCGGAAAGCTGTCAATGTTTACTTGAGCGCCCAATACAAGCTGATCACTCCTGCGACCACTATGATTCATGAACGACATTGGGTCATCGCTCAAATTTTGCACTGCCGTTAAGCATTTCATCGCCAGGCGCCTTCCCTACACGCAAGTATCCAAATTCTTGTTGAAGTGATATGCTCTACCTGAATCCACTGTTTCCTGCACAACATAAACAGCTGAAGAAGTCCTAAGTCTTTAGTGCAACCAAAATGTTAAATGCTCATTTTCTTTTGGTACGATGCCTGTTAGAGTGAGATTTGGCAAGGCCATCGAGGACATTACCATCGCTTACCTTAGCATTGACGCGATTTGCAGGCGATCACTTTCAAATATTTCTCAATGCGCAGCGATTTGGGTAGGTAAAAAACGAGTAGTCTCCTCCAAAATTGGCTGCCTTGCCGATTTCCATAATTTCGAAATCTGTTTTGCCTAAAATTTTTGCAAAGCAAGCGTTAAAATAATGCTGGTTGGTACCACATTAGCAAAAAGGCCCAGTTTGACAGTTTTTATAAAAAAGGAAACTAAGGAATTCTCCTATCTGACATTTGCATGGAAGGAGGAAAGAAGCTTGGCATTACTTTTTCACCCACTGGCTAATGTCTCTGTTTAGTGTTTTGCACGCCATGACCAAAACGCTAGCGTATTGGAGGATAGAAAACCCTATGAGGGAAATTGTCGACTGGTTTTAGGCCTGATATTGCTGGAAAAATCATTTTTGAGAGAGCAGCTAGCAGCAGTGTGTCACAGGCTCATAGCTCCTCTTGAACCATCATGTGCACCTTTCGTTTGGAGCAAGTGATTGGTTAAGCTCTCCCTCCATTTATTCATTAAATATCCAGGCGTGGCCGTTTTTTTTGGTTTTATGGAAATGCAGTGCTCTCGCTCTGTTCCTGTTCCCACAGAAGTGGCACATTGCTATCGCCTAAATAGAAGGATTAATTTTCCGTCTATTTTACTCTTAATCAACAGGGAATCTCATAATGAATTGTTTTTATGCTCCCAAGTCTAATGATACCTTTCTCCTCAGGAACATTCTCCAAATGGACACCTTGTAATGCCAATGAATACTGACACAAACAGATTTTGACAGCGATTTGATGCGGAAGTCAAACCAGCTTTTCCTTGAAGTACACTTTGATACACAGAATGCCACATATTTGGAGAATCTCATCTCATCATCATATTTAGTGAATAAGTGATTAGCAAACATTTTAATGATGCCCTTTTCATTAAAGGAGTACAATGGCAAGTATTCCACAAAAAATGGCCGTAAGCCCCTCTATATAATCACTTGTTACGCGTATGCACTCAATGGCAACACAATGAAGTGATTTGCGTGACCAAGTTAAGCAATTGATGCTACGGTTCCCTAAGCTCTTGGCTACCATCAGAAGGACTTGCATGCGTAGTAAGTAGAGCCTTTAACAACTCATCCGAAACACCGCCTCACAATCTCAAATGATCATTTGTAATGACTTTTTTTTGTTTGTTGGATTATGAGTACAAAACTAGTAGATATTTCCGCATTCTTAATCTGCCAATCAATCCGAAGTTTGCACCGCGGAAAAAGGATTCGTGAGTGTTATCGGGGAGTGGGAAAAATGATCATTAGGTATTTTAGGGTATTGTTCATATAGCAATGTACGAAATGTCCTTAATGAAATCACTGATGGATAGCTCTATGCACTCTGCCCTTCCCTCCTTCCTGCATTGTAACATCATTACAACAGCGCTGATGGACTTCTTTCCCTTCAGTTTTGATCCATTATTCCAGTTGGTAAGTAATGGCTTTGCCGCACTTACACATTCCATTTAATTTGCTAAATACTCTCTTAAGAGTACCGCCTCCACCTCACTGATAAGTGAAACAAATAGTGAAATCTCCGGACCAGTTTTGCCGGAAACTTATCCTAGTCGGTTCGGTTGATGTCCTTACCATTCACTTGTCCCCATATTTAAGGAAATGCGATTCTTAAATTTAATTTTTTAGGAATGCTTTGCAAAATAGTTGTGGTTACCCAGTAAGTAGGCTGTAATAAATTACTTTGTCTTATTTGGCAACAAATAGCCCGCATTGCACTCGCCAGGAGAAGAGTGGTGCATGAGGCGCAAGAAAGGAAAACCGGGGATTTCGGTACAATCAAGGGCTTTAAAATGCAAAAAATAGGAGTGTACTCATTGTCACACATAGTGTCCTACTCCATCGTTACACCTGTTCACCTACACAGCCACCGTTTATAAAGCCTCTACGACTTAGCCCAACACAAAACTCTTCTGTGCTAGTCTACAAGAAACGACTGTCTCTGCGCATTGGATTTGGCTTACGCTAACCACTTTCAATAGCAAATAATTTTGGCTATGTATGATACTGCTGTATTCATCGCCGTTCCACTACTCTCAACTTTATTTGTACCGGTTTCTTGAAGTGTATTTTTTGCGCGTTTGCGGCTTATCGGGAAACAGGATTCTTAAGTTGTGGTAAACACTTACATAGAATTCCTTGAAGCAAGGTAACATCTACACTTTCTGCTTCTGTACTTCTCTTTTTATCCACTGCGTGCATCAGGGATGGAAATGGGGTGTGAATTTCATTCTTTCTTACAGTTTCTTACAAATCACTTTTACTAAAGTTCGTGCAACCTGGTGATTTGAAACCACATGTGCTCTACGAAATCATTGTGCCTCTCCTAATAAATATTCCACTTCTATCCCAAACACTGTTGTGTTGTGAGTGGGCACGAAAATTTGGCTTCACACTGTGATATTAAGCCCCCAGCCAAATAACTAATAAACCGACTTTTTTTCTTCATGTCCGGTCCCATGGATGGAAGGAAGCCTTGCAATGAAGATATGACCTTAAGTTGAGCCTGCAAGCTTAACCATTTAGCGTCTCTTTTTTTCTGTCATGAGTGGAGCAGAAGGTCTGCATATGTGTTCGTCAAGCACTTGATTTTCTTGCTGATTAAGAAACACATAACTGTCAAAACTACCTCAACTTTTGTGTTCGTGACTTTTGTATTGGTAATGAATTGGATTGTTAGTTGGAAGGCAGAGGTGAGGTAGAACTGTGAATGGCCAACGTCAGGATTCTGAACCAAATGACAGGTTCACTTATCAAGTGGGACCTGAAGGTTGTTTTTCCTCCTTCATAAAGATTAACATCATTGTCTGAGGTTGTCCTTTGTTCTGCCTTCGGTGTTATGCACATGTATTGATGTATTCTAAAGCACGTCCTTGCATCACTGAGATGATCATTAGCGTATGCATAGGACTGCGCGGCTGGATGTCCTAATATTATTGCTTAATCTCACTTATGCAAGTTTGCGGAATAAGCAGCATCTTGACACCTTGTTGAAGTGCCACGTAATTCTCCCTTATAAAAGCACCCAAAGTAGTTCTATGCCATACACATTAGTGCTTTTGAATGATGCAAACCAAAAAATTATGGAAGATTCTTCAATTGTCAAAGTAGAAGTTACTTTATTAACATCTTAAAAAATAACGCCTAAATACCCTAATCAATCTGATACATTTTGCTAAATTTGTTCCAGCAAAGCAGAAAATTACATTTAATACATAGAGAATCGAAAAACACAGTGATCTATGTAAGTGATGCATGCTTCCCAATTAATTGTGGCTGCAGATGAAACGCTTTGCAGCAGACTATACGGGGCCTCAAACAAAGTGTTGAAATGCCTTTTCTAAGGTAAGTCAAGTCAAGGATGAACTTTATGCCAACAATGCATGTATGGAAACCACGGCGGCACAACACTAAGAGGGATTAAGCATACATCAGGAAGTGAGTGCCAAATTTTGATCAAAAGAAATGCAATATTGAGTTCATGGCCATGTGACGGGCATTCTTACAGGGCATTTCAGTCTTCGTGTAGTGAGTTTCTGTGTGGCAAATGACCCCATTTAATGGTGCCTGAATATGACAATCTCCGGCTAAAAGAGAAATGCTACTAACTCAGGGTCGGTTCATTTGCTTGTGGCGATATTTATTTGATGATTTTACATTATATAACAAAAGGAAATCTATCAGATAGGTCAGGCCTAGTAAATGACTCGAACTAACACGTCTATAGTTGGTTGACAACGTCATTTATGTCAATGCGTTCACAGGAATGATTTTTTCTTCATTGACTGCGAGAAAAACCAACACGGATCTTTAAATTATGAGTATTCAAGAAAGAGTTACGCTCGGATAAATAGGGTTATTAATGCACAATCAATTGAACACATACCTTCAACTGGCGCAACGAAAGGCATGGAGTGGTAAAAATCAGTCCTCCGTTTTATCTTACATCAAAAAAAGAAAAATTCGAAAGTCGTCAATATATAGATAAGCAGTTAGAGGCAGCGTAATGAGAAGTAGGGGGGTCGAACATGTCCACTTGACTTTTGTTTTATAAGTAATGTAGTCTCTTGCCATAGGATTCCTCATAAAGTCATCTGAGGTAGCATCGCGAATATCATCGTCCTATTTCTTACTAAAAGAATGGTAAGAAGATAAAAGACCCTGCAAACCTGGATGTCAACCACATTTTCTCCTACAAAGAGGGAGAAAAGGAGGGAGGGGCTGCTTTCCAGACTCAAGAGGTGCGACGAAACATCAAAGCTGAGAAAAGCACTTCAAGCAAGCGAGGGCGAAAAGTGTGACCAGCCTCTACTGGAAAAACGAAGGGTGCGTAAATTCTTCCCCAGTTTAGTATTTTAGAAAGTTGCAACTGCTCAGTTTCTTTACCATAATTCCGAAACTCTTAGGCTATATGAATGCTTCTGCTACCGAAATTCTTTGTGTTAGCAAAGCATTTAGACTCGTTGCATTAAGCACTGCAAAGTTGGAGAGGCAAAATACATTCCCTTTCTTAACAGATAAAGGTTTAAGTGGGTCGGTGGTACTGCATTGGGAACAATCAGCGGGATACGACGGATAATTAGAATTAAACCCTTGACATGCGAGATGACACTCACAGCTTCTAGTAGGGTACTTTGGAAATCCAACCTTTGTTGCTACTATCGGTTAGTTGATAACGGCGAAGAACATGGCATCATCGCACTACCTGGAGTACGAAAGCATTTTAACAAAAACTAATCATGTCGTCCGTTATTAAATAGGGGGTTCACGCCCAAATTCCGTACACAGTGTGCACCTGTCGTTGTCAGCCATCTTCCAACCATAAGCGCTTATGAACGCGTAAATGAGCATCTTAAGGTAAATTCGAAGACCATATTTATTGAGACTTTGAATGAAATCATTTCCAGTTAATGCATTGTTGCTTGGAAACTTCCCACCCACCACGTTGTTGCTTTTATCATGTTAGCCATCCTTGAGGTAAATCCAGTCTTTCCTCATCTCGATTGATTCACAAGAAGTACGCCTGTCGACCAAAGCCAGTAGTCTCAAAAGTCTGCTTTTGCATGAACCGCAGAAGAAATGTCAGATCTTATGCCCGGAAGTCAATTTCTGCAGGCTTTTTCCTGACTCATTCCTTAGGCTTGCAAACAATGCTATTTTAGCACAGTAATCTGCGGATCAATGCATAAAGTTTAGCCTGTAGGAAAAGAATAACAACTAGCGAAATAAGGATGGGAACGTAAGGAAAGTTTGTAACGATATTGGTTTTGCTTCTAAATCTTTTGGAGTGACCGTATGACAGGATGTATGCGCATGAAACTGTATCACCTATAACAGGTCGAATAAATGAAGGTTGAAGAGGTCATATAGGCGCTTATATAGCCCTTGAACAAATGTATTTCCCATTAATGCTAGTTACAGCCTAGCTTCCTACCATTATCGCGATTAAGTACAGCCCAAAATCACATCAATACGTCAAGAAAGTTTATCTTAACCTCAAATCGCGCTGCAGTTTACCAACCGAGGTTTCTTAGAAAGCTTTGTGTCTAGCCGTTCAAGGTGATATTCCTTGTTGACTTATTATCCCAAACTGGATTCTAAGAAAAACCTTCGGCTACCCTAACCGCATTAGCATTAGCTTACTTCAATCAAGCTGCTTGCGAGACGAAATTTTATTTTCTGTAAGGTTTCAGTGGGAATTAATGTCATTCTGTTTTTACCATCAATCTGCAGCATAGAGAACTATTTCATGCAAGAGGAACGTAAGAGAAGAAGATAGAGAGCGAAAGCTGAACTCCCAAAAAAGTGGGAAACTGGTCATTTTTACACTCTGCCACTACTAGAATCACACTCCAGCATTTCTCTTATCCGGGGAATTTCTCTTGTTAAGCGCACATTAATTGATCATTACCACAACTTGTAATGGAGTAATTGACCCATGTTTGCAACATTACGGTAGACTATGATCAATGCTAATGGTTGGAAAGCTTGTGAAAAGGAGGGAGAATATGTAGGCACCCATATCAACTTCCTAAGGAAATAGGCCTTACCTGATATCAAAAGCGTCAAGATATCTTGGATAAGGAAAAAACATGAACGCATAACCTTTAAAAGTTATTTTTGTGTACGAGGAAACCAGAGGAAATGACAGAGGAGCTTAATGCTTCTTGAAGCATAGTGGAAGGAGTGTCATTTTGTTGTAAATAATCGGCCAAAATCTTATTCAGAGCACGGTGTTAACAGCTAATGAAGAGGGTATAAGGACGTTCACAGAAGCGAGAACATGATGCAGCACTTCTAGTAAAGATAAGGAATGTTTCTGCATCCCACTTTAACTTAATTCTTGATGGTGGTGGAGAACAAGTTTCGTATATCTCTAACTACACAAGATTGCACCGCTTATCTATTTAGGTTTATGAGGCGACGAGCACTCCTTTTGGCTAAAATGATGATGTCCAGACAATTTCATGTAGCAGCTAAATCTTGCAGGAAGCTGGATAAAGAGCCTTGCTGCGTGCATGCCCCAGAGTTTATCAAGGTTCTTGCCACTTTACTCAGCACTGCTGACGTGATAAAAGCCAAGACATTCTCAAATCGTAATAGCAGGCAGAGATTGAGGAGTTAATGCCTTCGGTCTCACTCAAGCCGCCTCTTCACGACTCAGACGGAAACTAAAAGAAATGTGCTACAAGGGATTGTGGACTATAATGTACTTTGAGATGTGCCTTGCAATATCATAGAACACTATAAATGTACACTTTATTTGTTCTTCTAATGTTTCCTGCCTAGATATGTAAATTTGTGTTCTATTTTATCTGCTCCATCTACTTCCACTAAAGAATTTTCTTTACTCGAGGCTCTACCTCACAAGTTTGAAGCAGTGGGATGATGCACAGACCGAACTCATCTTTATCTCTTCTAACTCAACTGGGATATCCGGTATCAAAACTAACGGGATCCCCCTTCACGTGTAGATGAAAATGGCTGCAAACTGGTTATGAACTAAGAGCTCATAATCTACATCTCTATCTATCCTATGTAAATCCAGCGCTAAGTATTTAAGCGAGATTTTGAGGCATAATTAACTGGCATCATTTGCTTTTCAAATCGTTTCTACCATGATAAGTCACTATATTCTACACATCATGATTGTCAGTGACTTCCCAGAGCGAATTCAAAGGTATTGTAACGAGAAGAATGTGCAGTGTAATAAATGACACCAAGTAGGCCATTTGACCACTTGGAAAAACGGATGTTAAAGAATTTTCCCAACCAGACGATATTTGCATATTAGCCTGACACTTCAAATTAGTGAAGAGCATAAATGAGACTTAAATATTAAACTTTTTCGAGGGCATTCGCTAGCCAAAATGATATCCTCTCAACTCCAGACTAAATTGGTTTTCTATTTGCCATACATCTAGCAAAATAGTAATCCAATGCACTAGCTGGAAATTAAAGATGATGGTCCTTAGGCTTGATTCATTTTGGAGCTCCTTTTAAAGGCTCGCCAAGAGGGTGGCGAAAATATTGTCACCATTATGCTTGTGCTTACTTAAGCACGGGGACACAACAGGACTCTCACCTATTTGATGCGGAGGTGGTAGCCGTTAAAGTTATTGGGGATCTTCATGCTTAGTGTTAACTAAAATGTTTGTTGCAAGGGTCGTTTAAACCAAAAAGGAACCCTTAGCAAATGGAATAAAACAACAGCATGTGCTGGGGATAAAACGCATTTATTTTTATAAATAATGCACCTAGGTGTTTTTATACTTATTTTCAAGCAAATTCTCATCGGAAAATTCGTGAGTGCGACTGAATAATAGCGGGGCAGACAGCTAAATTGCGTCGTTGTAGGCGAGGTGGCATGAACACAGTCACCAGCCTGTTGACTTTCATCACACCTTGATAACGAGTGTTCAGCGCCTCACAGGAAACCAATTTATATGCTTCACAAGAAGGCAGCTATCGTGAGTTCCAGTAAAACAGGGTGTAAGCCTTGAAACGTGTTCTACGCGCCGCTGACATGAAAATGAGATTTGACCATTTTGGATGGCTCAGGGATTAGGAGGGTGCTTATTAATGCTCAAAGATAAGTTTCATGGTTCTATTTGTTCCTAAAGTATCGTTTTGAGTAAAAAGTATTTTTACTTTCATAATGTGAGACCGTCGGCTTTCAGTATGACTTTCAACTAGTGACTCAGTTCTCAAATTCCTGCAGGATTTCTATTGAGTGTATTCTTTAATAACTTCCTAATCAAATGAAAGTGGAATCCTGTGGACCCTTGCTATTATTTGTGCCTTTGATCTTACTTAACATCACTACTACCAGCACCACAACTATGTGACTTGTGTTCCCCATTGGCTTATAACAACAAGTTGCCCAAAACCGTTACTCAGGTATCGATCTGTGTAAGGAAATACAAAAAGTCTTTTCAGATCCTATGCTCCGGCTCATTCGGTCAAATTCTAATTTGTCAGCACAATAATGCATCCGCGATATCGTAGCCGGCTTCTTTTGGGATGCCAGCAGCCATTCTCACATTCAATAATATTTGTGACTGTGCGTTGATCTTTTGATGGTTCTATAAACATAAACAATGACTTAACTACAATAGTGGACTTGCATTTGTCAGTGCTGGTGATTTTAATCTTGTGTTCAATAATGCCAATGCAAAAAGTTCAGAGTACCATTTGCTAGAAGGGGATTCCGTTATGCCAAATTTATGATACAAGGATACTTAGCATTTCTTTAAGCAAACACACAAACGTGCGCATTAATAGAAAAAAAATGTCTTATTATTTCTGTCATAAGAACGAGGAACCCTGTGATCTACTTAAGAGTTGTAGATGGCTAAACCATGGGGATTGGTCTGGTAATTCCTTCGGGTACCAAACATTCCCTAAATCAAATGGGACTATTGACCACCATTTGACTGGTCCACACACTGAACTGGCCGCGTCAACCAACAACAACTGTCGTACTTCATCGACACAGGGGTTGAACTACTTTGCGTTGGTGCTGACAGGTACGTATTTCTTAATGCACGAACAATAAAGTCGACGTTCAGTACAAACAAGTTATCCCTCTTAATTTCCTTTGGACATACCTTGGGGTGACAAGCAAATGAAGAGATTCAAGCCAAATCCTTATTCGTAGATACACAAGTGAATTAGATAGAAGAGAAATGCTTATCAGAGAAAACAGCGATTTTGGAGATCGACTTTCGGTTTACCTCATCAGTTAGTACGGGCTGAATTAAAAGTTGCATTTAAGAAGCTCCAAAGATGGTTTAAAATCCACACCTCCTTTTGTACCCACAATGCGCAGCGCTGCGTTTTATGTCAAGGCATACATCTTTTTGTAGAGAACAAAAGGGAAAGTCCAGAAATAGGGAATGCAAACCTGACCTAATGTTTATAGAATCCAATTTTTGAGCTTGCCACAACCTAGGCTTCCTCATGACCATTGAAGCTTTTGGATAAGCAACCAATATGCAATTATGTGATCGAAAAACCGGATCAAATGACGTCAAGGTTGTGACAAAAGGAATTCTCACCATTAACTTGTTAAACTGAACGAGGGATCAGCGCGCGATTCTCGTAAAGGATTGCTATTCCTTCAGTCTCTCCATCCGCCTGCATGAGAGGGAACTCCTAATTGTTTAAAGAACAAAAGTTAGTTTTTACAAGACTTGATTTATTTGTGTTCTATTCTGCTGCTCGTATTATGCCGTTTTTTTAGTCTGAGGGATGTCCCACCTTCAGTGCATTACCATAAGACGGGTGATAAATCATTACCTCTTAATATAACTTTGCCCAGACAGCTTTCTAGTTGACCATGTCAAGCGGTTTTTTTGCCACCTACTGCAATTAAACGTGCTGGTTCCATGAAGTGATCACTATCTACAGCTGCATTGGTTTGGAGACTTCGTCTCACTTCGTTGATCCACAGGCTTTCAAAAGGAGTCAAAGGTAGCTCTCAAGCCATCCTAGCCTAACAAACAACCTCCCAAAACCTATTTAAAGAATAGTAATATTTGTGATGGACTGAAGAGTGAGTGTTGGTGAAGTGAACGGTGATTAAGTTGTCGATGAAGTCGTGAATGTATTATGTGTCCTGGTCGGTTAGAAGTGACCTATCTTTGGTTTGGGAAACTAACGACCTAAGCGACTAGTCTTGCAAATGTGTCTTGATTATTTTAGATAGCAGAGATCTTTCCTTATAGCACATCGTTGCTATGCAACAAAATCAAAATTTTGCAGTTTAGGTTCTTACAATCCAAGGAATTGAAACTGCTATAGCATACAACGAATAATAGAGTTGAACAGAATGCAACTGCAGTGGCATCACCTACATGGGTGCTTGCGTCTCCGTAGGCTACGGTATTGTTCCGCTTTGCAGCATGCCCTTGGGGCATTATGCACAGAACCTTTATGGCCTTAAGGCGCCGCACTTTTAAAAGCAATTTGTAGGGAGGCAGTGCTTTATAAAAAGCCTTCACAAGGCAGGTTATGATAATTGTGCGCTTGCATCACTCTATAACTCGTTGAAAATGCGGAAGTCAGTGGTGAGTTATACCGAGTTTAGTTAGTGAGGAGGAACTCAAATGCCAGCATGGGAAGGCATCGGGTTGTTCTCATTTTACGCGATTTCCCGTATGCACGTTTTAACACTTTCTAACGTAAGAGGTTTACCACCTCAAGTTACTCATTCAGCATTTGGCGCCCTCCTCTAACAAGTAATTTCACGTAGCACATATTGGTGGAGAAAAAAATTCCCTCCCATGCATAAATCCCCTATTCTTCAATTGCCTGCCCAACAGCTCTTGGGACATATTCACCTGACATCTGCTGACTTATCTAGCGATTTTATGCAATGCTGTCTGCAGTAGCCTACTCCCCACTTGCACAGTTTTATGATGATTTTCTGTGTAAATCGTACAAAACAACTTAAAAGATAATAAATTACCGAACAACACAATACAAGCGTGCTTTGCTGTCAACATGTGTGTCAAAAACCTCATGCAACCTAGCATGGAATGAATACGCAATCGACTTGACTTGTCCTGGAATGGTGATGGGCACAGCAAAACCGTTCACAAATAAGACCATTTGCTGTTAGGATAGGCCAGCACGAGCCAGATTAAATTTGCAGAGACAGCTTTTCCCGTAGACCAGCACAGAAGACTTGTAGTCTAGATTGGGTTGCAGAAGCTTTGCAGATGCTGGCTGAACAGGAGGAGTGTAACGATAGAGCAGGAGACTATGAGCAACAGTGGAGTCTATTTCCACTCCTTACACTCTTCATACCTCTTTTTTGGAATCACAGGAACTGATTTGAATTGACTAGGCCTCCTGCGATTCCCCTTCTCTAACAAATATGAGGTCTGATGCTTAATTAGAAATGCAACAAATAGTTTTCCTCTAACCACAAATTTTCAGACTAAACATCAAAATGCAAAATTATATCACTCAAACTTTGTGGGCAAGCCGGTGGTAAGAGTAGATTTCTTGCGAAACTAATTTTTGACATTCCACCATTTACCTCACTTTTCAGCGATTTGAGGATAGCGATCCCACCAGCGCATCTAACGAATTTAAATCCATTCACTGGTGGAGGGTGTAACTGGGGTTAGATTCATTAATTACTAACTGGAACAATGAGCCATAATAAAGGTACTGTTGAAGCAAGGTTATGAATTAGAAATGAGGTGAATACGGCTTGAATAGAGCTGCATATCACTGAGTTTTCTTGGAGCTACTTCATGGGTTGCTACATGACCATCGCCCTGAAGCTCCCAACAATCTTTCTTCCCACTTCTTGTTCACTGTGGGATCATCAGACTGATTGGCACAAAAAAGGATGCAAGAAAGCCTGCCAATTGTCTCGCTCTGTTAGTCACTGATCACTCCCAAATGAGAACAATGCTCTCTGATTCGATGCAGACACAAACCAGAATTTGGCGACCCCACTGTATTTCTCATCAGAGGAGCTATGGTCAGGCTGAGTCACGAGTTGGCATAAGCCATCGCTGATGATAGCCCAAGATTGTGAGGTGGTATTTCGGATGAGTTAGTGATGACGTTTTTGCAGAGCGCCAAATTTGTTCTTCGTGTCAAATGCTCTACTCACAGATCACGCATGTCCTTAAGAAGGTAGATGAGGGCTAAGTGAGTCGTAATGTTAGCAAATTAACTTGGTGACACTAATTAGTTTCGTTGTGTAGTGGTGAAGTTGATATTACCATGCAAGCGTTCGTTTTGAAGTGCTTTCCATTGTGACCTGTTAATGGGAATGGTAATAATGGAATAAGTACCGATTACCTGGTCAATGAGATGTGGTTTTTGTAGTAAGGTTCTGCAAGCATGTGACTTTTGTGTTGTAAAATGTACCCCGAAGGAAAAACCACGTTAATTTTTGCAAAAAGCCAAATTTATTCTTGTCGTAGTTTGCCTACGTCAGTGTTAATTGGCGCCCAAATTGTCCCTGTGGTGATAGGAATCATTTGACGTAAGCAAGTTTTCTGTTGAGATTGAGCGGAATAAACCCAAAATTTCTTATTTTGATTTTGGCGACAAAAGCTTGATGCAATCATGGAAAAAGACAGAAAGAGTAATGCATGTACATTAAGCCAAAAAATAGGCACGATCGGACAGACTGGTGAAGAGAGTGACAGCCCATTTTCTCGCCCCTTAACGAAAGTTGAATAGGGAGGCTCAAGGAAGGCTGTGGACTTGTGACATAACGCTTGTATTTCTTAATTATAAACTACCTTTTGCTCAGTATTATCATGAATTAAATTTAGTCAACGCTTACCTCCACAAAGATTTCTGTCTTCAATACAGCAGTGTTTGATTCGTGGCAAAAAATGCTGAAGTGGAAAATGTACCACTAGTAAATTGGGGAAACACTACGCAGGAAATTCTTCCTACCCAACCATTTCTCACTTCATCAAGAATTATGTGACTCTGTGGTAACCTGCTCTTAGTTGGTTTCATTGACGACTTCGGTCATCTACAACTATAAATGTTTTGCAAGAAGGGATCGAACTAGAAAGTATTTCAATTTAAAAGAATTTAGTGGAAATAGAGGTGGTGGCATTATGAGCAATGAGAGGCACCACTAGGGGATCAATGAGGACGGAAGCTATTATCTATTATGGTGGGTCAACGCTGACCGGAAGTGCCTGCTCGGGACCTCGTGCAGCACTGAACTGAGGTTTGGAATCAGTGAATATTCATGTGTGCAGAAGGCATTAAGCAACCCATTACTCATCTCTCAGCTTTCTGAAAGCAGTGACAACTTTTCACTTTTGACTAGCACAGATTAGGAAACCTTTAAAGGAAATGGGTGGGTAAACACTGCAGGGCAACACTGTCAAAGACAGGTGCTATTTTTACCACCTGAGCATTTGTTTCCTGTTTAGAATTTAGCATAACTTTCGCTTCTGGAGCGTTCCTCTTGGCAGTATGGGAACAAGAGCATTATTTGACTCATTTCCATGACGATAGTAGCCGATCGCATTAGGGCCCGTGTCAAATGTATTGCACAATCAAAGCTGTCGGTTCGCTGCTGTAAAAATTCCAGCATCTGCCTTCATTTGAACACTGACGGCGAAGTATTTGGTAGTAAAAGTGAGATCAAGAATGCTTTGCGAATCTTAATTTTGTCGCAGTGGCGAGTGGCCAGGCCACTTGAGATAGCATATAATACTTACGCTAGAACTCTCAGTCTTATTAGAAATTGAATCTAATGTACTCAGTCCTTTTCGAATGGTGGAATTTATCAATCCTTTTAAATTCTACTATGGAACTAACTGTAAAATTAATTTTCCTTAAAACTAACTGTCCAGAAAAGTCCTCATGAGGCAAAGATTAACAAGAAGTAAAACAGTGAACCTAAACTGTCACACCCAAGCTTACTCACAAACAGAAGCGAACGAAGGCAAGAAACAAAATGTCTGCCATAAAGGCTGCACAGGGATGTTGGAGCAGACCAAACGGTTAAGTAAATTTGTATGCATTCTAGATGCGAATAAAGATGACAACTTTGCATTCAGACATGCCAACCGCCTTTGACTGGCTCAGCCATCCAAAACATGGAGAGAAGGTAGGTATGCGCGTACTTTTATTGCAAATTTCATTTATTTAGAAGTCGAAACATTTTAATTCGATTTGTATGACCAGATTTCAAGCAAAAACAATTTTGACATTCACTGCCACTAAAGCTGTTGAGCGAACAATTTCGAGAAAGGTGAAATCAGTCTGTGGCCAGAGCAAAGCGATTATCTACGTTATTCAAGTTTGTCTGAATGCATAGCTGTCATGTTAACTCACATTTAGAACATGAATAAATTTACCAGTCTGGATAATGCATTTTGCCTCGACTAGAAAGGCAGTATAATAGTTTAAGGATATTTAGTGGTTTCAACAAATATTGACTCAAATATTGCCCCCTCGGATTTTGGAAACGAGGCCTTGTAATGAAACTGTCGAGTCAGTAAAAAAAATGCAACTTAACTATAAACAGGTGTCAAAATTTTGACCTTTGAGTGTTTGTCAAATGAACTCAATGGATTCAAATATTTTTTTCATCAAACTGGATGCGATGAGAGAACAGTGAAACATGCAGTGCATTTCAAATTCACCGCTTGCCTCAATACGTCTATAGTCTACTATCTTAAGAAGTCGTTTAAGTTAATTGTACAGCCCCATTCTCGGCAAATTCGCACGGGTTTACTTGGAACTAGCCATTCATCTAAGAAAAATTCAAATGTTGCCTCAAACAAAACTCGTATTTTTCATTATTTGCTACCAAATGTTAATATAAAATACTAACTTGTATCATATTTCAAACTTCCAAGCGCTCCTACTGGCAAAATGTGTACAAGGTTGATTGGTCAATGATGGAATAAACAGCACAACTGTATTTTTAGTACAAGAGGCGGTCATGTCGAAAGGAGACTTTTAAGTTGAAAAAAGTAAAAGCCATTTTCAGGAGACTTCAACCACTTCCATTTTTTAAAAAGGCTTTCGCTTTTAACTAGGTCTTGGAAGACAGCTTGAGCAAAGAACGTTTTGGCGGCAGCATTGAACTGCTCCGGACAGGCCATCCACCTCCATCATAAGCAAGGCACTATCAGCCTGTAACACTATTGAAACTCCAAGAGAGGAATCTAGGCTGTAAAGGAGGTAAAGCATTGCCTCCCAACTTAAGTTGCTGTGATGTGCACCCAGAGTGATGGGAGAATTTGAGGGTATTCAAAGTACTCTGCTCTGCTTTTTCATTCCATTTTCATTTCATCTTAGCTGCGTTTGAAAAATCTATTTATAGAAACGTTCGCTTGATGCAAACAAGAGACTGTGTTTTAACCCAGCCTATAGCGGAATATTTTTCCACTTGAAGTTAGCAACGCAATGGATAAGAACAAAATTGTGTATTAGTGTAAAAAGTTTTGAGGGCACATAACACAATCTTTTTGACTTTATTAAAAGTTAGTGGATAGAGAAGAAGGGTTTTTAACTTGAGAGATTACAATGTGTGACTTGGCTACCATGATTATTAACAAAAATGCTTTAAAGTGTTCTTGGCCGACTTTCTTACAAAGTGGTCAGTTCTGTGCTTCATACAACAATCTAGGAAAATCCTCTGTATCAGGTGTGGCGACTAGACTTCACAGTGACACAGTACGGCCAAATGAATCAGTGAATAAATAGGCTACTAGTAAACAATTTCTGCCAACTTTATGTCTATTGAAGAGCAGCAAATATTCTGCGGCCTCGGACTAAAGACTGGATAGATTCTGCTCCAACTGTCGCCGCCACCAATGACGCAATATCGCCTACTCATGCAGAGTAGCGACATTTGACTTCGATTCACAGACAACTCTCTTTCCCACCACAAGAGGGATGGATTATCAAAGCTACCTCCCAGACGCACAAACCTAATTCACTCTGCAATTGAAAAAAGACATTTGGTAGTTTGATTAGGTTTTCCTGATTGTTCAAAAAGTGATTGATGGCAATTTGAGCGAATTCCTGTTGATCTTACATCTTTCTGTCTATTCTTAGGGTATATTTACAAGTAGTCAGAAAGAAGTCAAAGCATTTTACTGACTAATAAAAGAGTTTGGATTTTATTCTACCACACATAAACATTATCATTTCGCGTTAGCACAGGAAAGCATATTTATTGCTCTAAAACTTTAACAAAATTGTAAAAATGAACGCCGTGAAGCTACGATGAAGAATAAAGGCTGAGAGGAGTGAAGTAAGCATGTTGATACATGCATGGCTTAGAAGTCGGATGCATTTCTTTATTTATCTAAAATACCAGAAGTTCTCAAGTATTTGGCGATTGTGCCTATTTTTGAAGCGCAGTAGCAAAAACTAATCCAACTTTAAATGATTTCCGTTCTTCCTGATTAGAAATGGCTTAATGGAATTCCCACATATTGAAATGAATAGGAAATTTAGGTGCTCTCTGTATTAACATTATTAACTATTTTCACTCAACAAGCCAATTAAATGCAGACGAATGCAAAATCCCTGACACTTAGAAAGTGAGCAAGTCAAGCTTTCAAACCACCTATGTTTATCTTCCTTTGGGTGGAGAAGTAGAATGATGCAAGAGTAGTCCCTGTCATTCACTAAATATTTGAAAAACTCAGTACAGGATAAGCAAATGTGTGGGCAGATGTCCCATGTAAGCCGTAAAAGGCGGAAGACTTCAATGGTGAACACGTGTTGCTTCTGACAGGCACCACAGGTGCAATGGTTGATTTCATGTATGCGGTCCCTTCTTCGCTTCTTTTTTATCCTTAAAATCACTTTTAACTTCATCAGATCCATTTCGCAGGTCTACAAGAATACAAGTTATCCCATCTTCCCTCCATATACCAGATATTAGTCATGTTTTATTGGGGCGTCCTCATAACCTTCTGGACGCATTTCAGAGGTGTTCAGCACACCATTATCCATTGCATACAGTTTGAACGTCCTTTTTTGAGAGAAATCTATCAGTGATATTTTCTACGAAAATAAGTATGCGAATTTGAGTCAGCATGATCACACAGGAGCTTAATGTCTGCACCAAATCAGCCAGTATGATATTACATGTCGTGATGACCTACAGGTTTCATTTTAAAAATTAGTTTGTTACAAAACTATGCTTTTCAACGAAGTTGATACACAATTTTAATGGTTTTATCTTTACTAACCTGAAACTGAGTAGCGAACTGTTTAAAAATCCTTGCTTATGTAGAACTATTCAAGAGGGCCAGATAAAAGACAAACCCAAAACACAAAGAGCCAAGATGCACCAAAATGAGCTTAGCATTTAACTTCCTTAATCAGTAAGGAAGACTTGGGCTTCTACAGGTCAGCAAAGCAGCGGGCGATTTGCCTTATGTTAAGCAGATAAGTCGCACTTCTTTGAAACACATGGAACCTTTTTCCAACGAGCCTTATCCCCATAGCTGTGGTACCGCAGCTCTACACGTCCCAATGCGAGGAAAGGACTATCAATTTGACACGAGCCTGACAGACCAATTTTACGTTTTGTTTCACATTCTTTAACAAAGTGGCACGGGTTTGGGTCTGTCATGCTTTTGTCAATTTTTACGTTACTCATGCGATATACCGCAATCTGATACTGCCATCGGAACCGCCAATGTAATTCAAAGGTAAAATTATATTTGGATTCCAATCCACAACGGCGTCCGCATTCGACAGCGCTGCCACCCAGGCGCCAATGAATTGATCAAAATGTGTTAGATTACTGGGTAGTAGAGAATCCCTCCGTTTAACATCCATCAATTACACATTGCATTCACAATAAATCGCAGCTAAACTAAGATGCAGGATCTCTTTGCACTGTTCCAGTCCCAACCAGACGAGGTTGAATTAAATCAAGTCTCAGGTGTCTTTTTAACTTATTCAACCTCTACACACCCAAGCATTACATTTTCGTGAATTCTTAGCATCTGCTCTGTTTGTTTATGAATTGACCGACTAACTTCATTCACCATTGAGCGATTTTTGTATTGCAAGATAGTATGTTGCAACTTTTCCTTACTGCTTTGATGCTTTTTGGGGCAATACGTGCATTAAGAATGAAAAAGTAAACATGACGCAAGATCATTCTGGTAGAAATTTGATAAATGCTTTTGAGTCTAGCCTGTGCTGCACCTTTGCTTTATTGCTATACTTAATATTGCTGCTGCATGCAGGGTTCCATAAAAGACAGAGGACTTGACTAACATAAGCGCGTCATTCTACTTCATCGCCCGTGAAGATGATAGGGAAGTTGGGTTAGATGCGAGGAACCTAACATGGGATCTGTGGTGATCCGCTCTCCTCTCACAACTAGTCCTGTGTTGTTTGTTGTGATTTGATTACAAAAACCGCAAAATGATATTTTAATAACAATCTGGCAGCGTCGAGTAACAATAAAATTCCAGCTACCCTTTCCTGCAATGACAATATAATTAGAAATGACAACGTCTTGGTGCATCGCCTTTCCCTCTTTCTTTCCTTCCTCCCAATGACAAAACAAGTGCAATTTGGGCGATTAAAGATTAAAATTATTCTCACTTCTAATTTGTCATTTCCTTAACATAATTTAATGATTGCACCACTTTTAAACCACTAGAGTACAGCATAGTTGTAATGATTCTGAAAGCGTGATGCCCATATTTTTTATTCGATTCCCAAATCTGTAACAATTATGCAAAAAAGTTGTTGTTTAGAGACTTATGAATTTTATTCAGCAGCACTAAGTAAGGACAAGTGGACGAATTGCAGTACCTGACGAGTAAAGTAATGGACTATGACAAAACAAAGGCCAACATTCCCTCTTAGGAGGTATCTTGACGTAAAGTTTAAGTGAACAAACCCTTAGATATACATGTGTTTCCTGTTTGTAATGTTTTAACCTGGCATTAAAGTGGCAGCCTTTAAAATGCTTTTTGATCCATAAAAAAATGATGTGCAAGAGACCTCCTTATTCTCAAAAAAGAGAGCTTTGTTTACTTGAAAAAAATCACAAAATAATTCTAAAAATCAAATGTAACGTCACAGATACTTGCCACTTTGCAACTGAATTTTGGGTTGCGAATGTTTTGGTTTTAAAATTATCCAAGGCTTACAATCGGCTACTCACGTGTCCTTTTTCCACTTGTCAAGGAACGACGTAGAGACCATTGAGTGATCTTGTGACAGCAATTCGGTTAAAAGCCCAGCCGCACATTGTAGGACTATCACAAAGGTAAAATGACGAAGAAGGAACTTTACTGTTGTAGGGTAGTCAGTGTTGTGAGGTTTTAGCAAAACAACTAATCATAATTTATAGCTTCGCACAAACAACCTTAAAAAATTTCTTAAGTGCGTATGAGGATTCCAAACAAAATTCGAGAAAACGATGTGCAATTTTTAATAATTAGTCGTAAATCTGTCAAGTTTATCTCATTTTTAGACTAATGCCTGCTTGTAGCTTAAATCAGTAATGTTGCAGTCTTTTCTCATGTCAATCAATGATGTATTACACCACTAGCACTTGTGCCTACACCATTCAGATGGCTCATAAATTTAATCCAGTCTGTGCTCCTCTGACTTAGAGATTGTTCAAAAGGAAAGTAAGCGAAAAACTTTGTATTCTAAAACTTTTTAAATGTTAAAAGTACTCTCAAATATTGTTTAAAAGCAAAAGATAAGAACTCAACTTTAATGAAAGGCTATGAAAGCTAGCATTAAACTTTAAAACAAAACGTGTCTCTAGTTAAGTGGCTAGTCTGCATTATGCATTTCTTGTCGAGTAAAAACGTCATGCAAGACCTTTAAAATGATCACCAATTTCAGCTAATAGTGACTTGATACTTAGCCTTTTTAACTATTGTATCGTTAGATCAGGCATTCGGGAACGGGCAATGTAATAGGACCAATGATTCAATGGGAACAATGCAGCCTAACTCCAGGCGGGCATCAAAGTTCGACCTAGGGGTGGTTGTCAAATAGGGCGCGATGGAGACACTTTAATTTCCTTGACGAGTTATGCTCGAGGAGGCAGCAGTGAGACATCTTGAACTAACCGCTTGCATTACTGCCCTGCAATCCACTAACTTAAGATGTCGCTTAAGTTAACTACACAGCCTTACTTTTGGTAAATTCACACAAATTTGGTAGGAACTGGCAATGCATTGATAAATGAGCTACACACAGTTTGATTGATCATTTGTTGAAAAACAAGTTAAATGATGCCCCCATTAGACTCGGTTTTTTAATATTTTGTCACGATTTTGTGCTAAAGAAATATAAAATTTTGGCTAACAGAAACCCAAACAATGCCGCTTAAAACGTCTTATTTTTGGAAATTATAAGTGTTCTTTATTAATAATAAGTGTAGAAAGTGGATTGGCCTAAGATATGAAAAACATCACAGCCATGTTTCAATGCAAGAGGCAATCGTGTCGAAAGAGAAATTTTGAGTCAAAAAAGTAAAAGAGATTCGCAATGGACCAAAATAGCTGCTTCCGCTTTTCCACAGAGGCCTTTGCACAGCATTTTATAAACTTGGTCTAGCGTTTAACTAAAACTAGGAAGGAAGCTTCTATAAAAAAGTTTTGTCAAGATTAAAGCTAATTTGGACAGGCTATCCACCTTTATCATCAGCAGGGTAATGTGAGCTTGTGACCCACTCTTTGCGGTATCAATGCAATTTGGAAACCCCACGAGTGGAATCTAGGCTGTAAAGGGAGTGGGGCAACGCACTTCCACCTGAGTTGCAGTGATGTTCAGTTGGAGCGATAGGCAAAATCAAGGGTACTCAAAGTATTCTCCTTTTCACTTCCATTCTATTTTCCATTTTATCTTAGCTACGTTTAAAAACTTAGAGGACTATTCACTTGCAGCGCGCAGGAGACCGCGTAATGTTCTTCAACTGAAATCCATTTCACCTTAACCCTCTCCAAAATAGAATGCCACTCCTCTTGCAGTTAAAAACATGGTGGACAAAAACGAAAGTAGGGGTTAATATAACAAGCGTTGGAGGCATGTAGAGCGATCTTTGATGTTTTTAAAGTTAGTCGTCAGAAACCGAGAGTTTTAACTTGAGACATTGAAATCGCGGCCTGATTACCATATTTTTAAACAGAAGGTATTTTAAAGTGTGTGCGACCGAATCCATTACTAAGTATTTTAGCTTTCTGCCTATCTGAATTTGGTGGTCAGTTCTGTGAATCGTAAAACAATCGGAAAAAAATGTTTCTATATCGGGAATATTGGTTAGGCTTCACAGTAGAATAAACCATGAAGGTGCCCCAACAAGGTCCACAACAACTTTATGTCTATCGAAGAGCAGTAAATATTCCACGGCCTCTGATTTAAGACTGGATGAATTCTATTCTAGCTTTTACCGTCTTTCATGATAAATATCACTCACTTAAGTCGATTTACTACACTTGATTTCATTATGCTGAGAATTCTTCTTTACAAGTTTAGAGCTACTCAAGAGGCCAGCACAGGTAAGTGGCGGTAAGAAGGACCGGTATTTAAAACTGCTTCTTAAATGCGCTAACCCATCTCAGACTGTAAGAGATTGGCTTTCATTCGATGCAGTTACCACACATTTGACATGCTCATGCCATACATGAGCAGAGTATGGAGACCGCCCTTCTTTTCAAAAAATGACAAGTCTGCAGCAAATAATAGATGAAAGCAAAATTCCTCAAGGCCGAAATCACAATGACATGCTAAACCTTCCTTGGCCTAGTTCAACCAAGCATTCAAATCTTTGTCTTTTAAAGCCGTTTACACTTTGAGCTGGACTTAAAATAGCTGTTCCTCGTCCATCCAATAATTACTAAGCACAGCACAACAATTCAAATCTATACTGAGGGTGGCTAAGTGTCGTCCATTCTACACCAAGCAGACATAATCGAGAAAAAAAGAGGGACTGAGCAAAACAACTTTTGCATGAGTTGTAGCCGTATTTGACCATAAATGTTTAATGCCAAGTTGTTCTGCAAATGCACACAAAGTAGGCTTTGAGGCACTTGAATGAAAGGAGAAGAATTCAAAGGGTCTAAGCTAATCCAAAACAAGAGCCAAGCTTGTTTAAAGCATTAAGAAATCATAAACCCCCACTTGTGGGTGTTGTAGCAACTGAAGCGATTGGAGCCATAACAACGGCACAAACGATGGAGAATGTGATTGTACTTACAGTGATCAGCATCACTTAGTGATAAAACGCCAAGTTATTACCAAAGGTTCATCTTCCCAAAGAGAGCTAGACACTAGGGAATCCAAAAAAAACAATATGGCATTGCTTAAATACCTACTCACAATTAAAGCATGCTTCTGATTTACCTGATGAATGGGGTGGTGGATCCAGGGACTACCTCCTTGGTTGATGAGAACAGTGGAACAATATATGCATGGGAGAGAAGCGGAAATCAGATTACCAAAATGTATCAGAGTGGTTTCCAGAATTGCAAATTAACGAGTTAAATTGGCGTCATCTAATCGGCAAAAATACAAATGTACCATTAAGAAAAATGGAGGCAAGAATGTTAAGTCTCATACCGGTGGCTTATGTTAAGAATAGGTTTCAGAGTAAAGAGTGTGTCAAAGATATTCTGCATTAATTCAACTCCATTAGCCAAATTAACAAGCTAATATGTTTCTAGGACGTAAAAATATTCTACTAGATTTTTACGAAGCTTTCCACAGTTGCATCTTCAGATATATTAATTACATACTCTTCGTAATGGAGAGGCTCCTATTTTCATCTTACTAGCAATTACTGAAGGTAACCTAGTTTAAAAATACGTGAAAGTTTATTGTCCATTGAGACTATAACGAGAAATGCACAATTCTAAATGGTATATTACTAAGATTTTAACTAATTAGGGTACATTCATTTAAAAATGCAGTACTTTTGAACGATTTATCAATGCTTAGGAATGTACTAACTGGAAGGTTTCCAATCCACTCATTGCAATGTTATGCTCAATTCGGCAACAATTAGCAAAAAGAGTAAACTTGTTGCTACTTGGGAACTTCTTTCCTAAATTACTTGCGCATCAAACAGTCGCATAAACTCCATCTTAAAGGCGAATGAAGTGGAGCTAATAAGCACTTGACCAATGCTTTAATCCTCCCCTCCTCTCTTCACAAAACCCATAATTCACAAAAGCGTTGGCATTCCAAAACGGACCATAGGATCTGCTTTGGTTTTATTTTCCATTTCGGGTAGGGTGACAATCCGGCAAACTAATTTGCTACATAGCATTTGACCAGATGCACTGCAACATTTGGAAGGCCTAGCTAGTTTTGAAGTCTCAAAGTGCCCTTGAAACTGACTGACTGAGTTGCAAGAACCACAGAAGGCATGTGAGAGCTAATGAGTACTTCGCAGCATGCACGGTGGTTATCTACTGCAAAAAACAGGCACATGTCAAACAATCCTTAAAATTCTTCCTTTAATTCGTACTTGCTAAATTTGCGGCCGTCCCTTTGACTCCTTTTAAAAACACGATTAAAATTGCATAGTTTTGACATTTGAGCCCCCCTTGATAGAGTTTTATGTTGCATAGATCAGCATGCGACTTCCTCATTAATGCACACTTGGCCATGCTAGGAGCCACTGGGCCCCTCTGTTCGTCACTAATGCATCTTCCTTTGCAGTACTACGGCTTCTTTCGTTTCCAGAGAGGTCTGGTCACAAGGAAGGATGAGCAAATTTCGGCATAGGAAGAATACTTTTGGAGGTGGGATGGATCGTAAAAGTGGCCAAAGAGCATTGTGAAGGCGTGCATGCACTTGCATGCAATTTGCTTTCCTTCCAAATCACATTGTGTGTGCGCGTGATATATGTCTTCGACAATCTTCTACTAAATTCAGGTCAAAGAGGAAGTTGAAGTAGGTTTGCTGTGATTGCCGTGATGGAAATAGGAGATAGAGGTAATATGAATCAGTACTACTATCAAGCAGACCTATGTAGCAGCACAAAAGAAAAGATGGCAAATGAATAAATTGATGCATGATTGTAGCAGAATATGGAATGATATTAAGCAAAGGATTTGAACTCCAATGGGCCAAAACTATCTGAGTAAAAAGGTGAATTCAATGTTTCTGACCACATCACACGGGTAATTAGCCGCAATATTTCGATGGAGGACCTCAACTTTTTGTTATGTAGTAGCCATCAGAAAGATTCTGTTGTTCACCTCTCTAAATAAGGCATCCGATAGTTTTACCTGTGACCAAAATAGTTAAGCTGATGTGAGATTTCCTTTCAAAAGGCGTTGATTTCTGCATAAAACATGGTCTCTCTTGCTGCCGCTCTCCACTCCCATGGGGCCAAAGATAAGAAAGAATTGTACATTCTCCTCCAGGAGAATTTAATCATATTTCCCTGCAGACTTCTGCAAGGTGATTAAATACTATAATTTTAAAAATGTTTCCAAGCCCATCAGATAGTCCGCGGAAGGATTCTCTATCTTTATCCCTCTACCGAACCCCATTTTGTATTTTGGTTTTAATCTACAGAAATATACGTCTTTCTTCCAAAGTGGCAGTTGTGAAGCTCATCACGCTTTTTTCTCCACACAGCCAAACAACACCCGCATTGTTCTTCCAACCTTCCCAGCATCCCAGCAATGCATACTACTTACTAAAGCAGATCAATTAAAGTTCAGCGATGCAGTCCCATCACCAATCTGATCAGAAGGCCTTCATTCGCATTCCGGGCTCTTACAATATGATCCTTGATTATCACTATGGTATTCTTCCCTAAAGACTGTTCTGTTCTGGGGTCATGGTCAACCCTGCTCAGCACCGACACATTACTTGCAAGAGAAATTAAGTAATAGTAAATGCTCACTAACTAAGGCCTAAAGTGAACTTAGGCAGGCATTAGTTTGTGCATGTGTATCCAATTAACTTCAAACTCAAGGGGATTACTTGCAGGTTTATCTTCATTATAAATTCACCACACAAACTACTTTTTGAACCACTTTTGACACATTGTCTATGGGCAGTTACGCCCTCCTTTCAGCAGAAGCCTTGCTGTCTTGGCTCTCTCAGCCGATGAAATCGCTAACGTTTGCACGAGAGACCAATGGCAAACCAGTTATCTAGAGAGGTGCATTAATTCCACATTAGGCAACGTTACCATCAATGTCGTCGCCTCATCAATGAGTTACTTGCTATTTTATTGATGTACTTGCCTCACAACGGGCATATTAGAGTCTGATGGAACAGACTAAAGATGGCAGTGAAATAAAAGGTGTTATTAGTGGCCTCGGAAAAAGCAAAGGCTGATAACCTGTGCTAAGGGATTTCAAAAGAGTGGGTGAGAAATTAGGTCACAATCCTTAACGTTAAGACAACGATTGGGGATTTTGTTGATCGTGACATGCATAAACCTAGAGTGACCCCAGCGGGGGCTGAATGACGTGACAATGTCGGTTAATTTGCTTGCCTTCTGCGGATTCCATACCCATCAGCGAAAAGAGGAATAGCAATCTAGCACAGATGTAGATTCAGCTCAAAAGTATTCATCAGTTTCGGAAAATTGAAGTCTCCTTGTCACGCTTACTTCTCTATCCTCACGGTACGCATGACCTCGGAAATCATCAATGCAGTAAGGAAGAACATTACTCAATATTATTCTGCAATCTAAGAGGCACATAACGATAAAATGGGATAAGTCGGGCAGTGTGTTAAAAATGGCATACCAGGTTGCAACTGCTTCTCTAGGTGGCAACGCTGACATGTGGAGAGGCTGACTTATTGTTTAGTTGGGACTCGAGTACTGCGAATCGGATCCTGTAATCCAATTTACCTGCAATTCATCGTACAATCGAAACAAATGTCGCAAGCAGCTAGTGGAAGTAACAGGTATAGATCTTGTTTCATTTCATTACCAAACGTAGTTATGTTAACTTAACGCAATAAACCACTAACGCCTGAGTGGAAGCACTGCCGAACGTAGACACCATTTGTGTCGTAATTGAAAAGCGATGTTATTCATTGCAGTAACAAATCCAACGACAGCAACAAAGGCGTGTCTCACGTCATGCCTGGCTCTTGGCTGAGCTCAGAATTGTAATATTTCCTAGAAACAAGGAATGAAATACTTATATGCAGGGCAAGAGCTTATATACTCTACTATGCCAAAGAGCCAGGAGGAAGAAATGTGAAAGTAGACAGTCGAAATCTTGTCAAATAAAGAGCTGATGTACCACAGCTATAGAAATAAGGCTCATGGAAAAGAAGTTTCATGTGTTAAGAAGAACTGTGTCCCATCTAAGTAATAAACAGTGTAAATCCTACTGTTCATCTGACCTGAAGAGGCGCAAGTCATCCTCACCAATTAACGATGGTGAATAATCAACATCTGTTGGTTCTTCCTTGGTTCTATTATTATTTGCGTGCAGCGCATTGCATGGTAGCCTTTCACCATTGCTACAATATGCTCGCAACAATTTATGCCAATTTCTTCTTAAACCTGTGTGAGCTAACTTAGGTGATGGTAAATTACTTAACCAACATTCGATATAAGCGTACTTTGCTGTCAATGAATAAGTTTGTCATATGTTCAGAAGTTAATGTCTGCATTGAAACATTATCACTGCTTCGGCAAGCAGATAAGCTAGTGCAAAGCAATTCGCTAAATTAGAATCTTCTTATGTTATTCTTTTACATACCTCATGTGTTCATAGGATTACTCAGGGTAGGAATCCGCATCAGTGTGAGTGTAGCTACAATTGGCTGGACTACGTTGGCAAGAATTTGAAGCATGAAGAGTATAGCAAGTTCAAGTCTGGAATATTTACAAGCAATATAATCCATAGTTGGACCCACGCATGACAAAATTTCACAAATCTCCAAATCCCTCTTCAATGCGGCTAGTACAGCACAAGGCATGCATGCACGCGATTCAAGCATAATGCTTGGAAGACTTTAAAGTACTCAGCCTAAAAAGTCATAGATTAGAAGTAAGGTGCTCAATTTGAGCTCTGGTTATTTGCTTTACAGTCGCGCAGTTAACGATAGAACTCGAGGTGAGATTAACTCTAACCAATCGTGTTTGTTCAGCATTTGGAAGTCATTTTCATCATCTATGTATAGACTGTTGCTACATTCACTTTGAGGAAGGGGTAACGGTTGCCAAGCTTTGCATGCACACCTCACAATTTCAAATGGAATAATTTGGGAAACCTCAAGAGTCGAGGTTCCTGTGTGCATTTGGTCACGCGTAATCCTCCTAATCTCTCTGTGACATTGGAATCACTTGTGTAGTGAGGTTTGAAGCTCATATTGGTTTTCAAATGTCAAGTGTCATGGTAAATCAGATACTTGTTTACCCCAGGCTCACTGCCCATGGCCAAGGCAACGACATGGAGATTCAGCCTCATTCTTTGCGTTAGGATAGATATGTTTTTTTAGCTGTAGGTAAAAAGAGGATGTCATCCTGAAACGTTGGTTGCTCATCGGAGAGATCAAGTTTTGGTGTTATTACCCAAGCGTGTGTGGTAAAAATAACTCTACAAATAATTTAAGACCACTTGGTCGAAAACACCGTTACTCCTACTTTCCATTCTGATGGATCTAGGGTAAACCATATTTCAAAATTAATTTCATTAACTCAAAGCGAAGTGTGGACTTACAAGCAGCATATGTGAACACTTTACACACGCACACATCCACTGTAAAGCCCAAATTCTCGGAACACTTCAATCTTCGTTTCGCAGTCATGTTAAATTAGCTGCGCGGAAAGTTGACATTCAGTGATGTGAGCATTTTGAAGTTTTATTTGGACTTAGGGTTGGCCGCATTTGCCTATAACTTATAACCCTAGTGATAGCAAAAGTTGGAGCCTACAATGGTTCCCGTGGGTGATCCGTTCAGCAGGTAAAGATGGAATGAGAAGTTAACTAGGAAAAGAAAATGGTATTTTACTGCCTTATTAGCGAGGGCAACACTGCCAACGCAAGTGATTTATATGAAATAATGTAATGTAATGTAATGCGGACAACTTCTCTCGTCTGCCACTGTTGCGAGCTTACAACGACTTCGCAAACTTCAAAATTAGCAGAAGGGGTTTCTTCTTTTAGCAATCTCACAGTTGAGGTTGTCTATTCCATGCTCTTTTTAAGATGACTGGGGAGCAGCACACACCCTGCAACGGTTCAACAGCACCTCCACTAAGCCCCTGGACCCATAGAAAAAGCCAATATGCAGTCATATCGTGATCCTCAATGATATGTTAGAAAACCAAATAAACTTGTATGGCTCTTATGAGTAGGTAAATCTGATTACCATTTTTCTCATCCATGGCTTACAAGATTACCTTCATTATCAAATGTTCCTCATCATTTGTGATGTCTTGGAAAGCAGCTTCTATTTATTCTACTACCTCGCAGTGCAGCTTTGACCCATCCGGTTGTTATTTGACTTCTTCCCCTCAAAGACGCAGACCCTAAGGTATCAGGCGACCTAACAAGCTAGTTCAGTTGTCGGTAGATTGGACCTCGCTGTAATGCCTGGCTGTGGTCTGCAATGGTAGTCATCAGTCAGGAATCAGCAGTAAGCATCGTGCTAAATAAAGCATTTCTTTAATTTTTACGGCTGTAATCTGAGCTTGTCCACTTTAAGATGCCAGTGCAACTCGTTAACAAAGCTGCAGAAAATGCAATCCCATCCAACCTGTGGCAGCGCAACATTTGAGAAATTCGCGGTATGTGGCATGCTGTAGCAGAGCACATCATCCAAAAGCTATGTATGAAACTTTGTTCCGGTGACGAGTCACTCAAATATGGATGTATCACAGACAGTCCCTCTTCTTATTAGTGCAGGACTACCTCCCTTGCTACTAATATGTCAATGCAATGAGAAGTAAACGTATCAGGCAAATCAGCTAGTACAACTTTCTGCCCTGTTAAACTATCGAAGTAATGGAAGATCTGGCTTGCACCTACATCGAACAAGGTACTTTTAACAGATACAGAGCATACGAGTGTTGCCTGTATACACGAACGCGTGACAAGCAGTAAGGTGTAAAAATGGTCGACTTTCTATCACTGCTTTCACTTACGTTCAATAAACGTGCACTATATTGTCCTCTAAAATAACTAATGATTGAATGGCCCACTATCTGATCAACCCATCGAGTGACTGCCTGATTTTGGGTCAACATGTTCATCCTTTATTGGTGCTAGACAACCACCTACGGAATGATTGTTTAATTTAGAAGAAAAGGTGTGATGGGAACGAGGATAGCCAGTACCAGTTTTTTGTTTCCAATGTTAAGACTTTTTAAAAGTGGACCCTGCAATTTGCCTATGTCTCTTTGAGGAAACATTCAACCACGGGTTGTGGGCAAATTGTACAACTTGGCTTTTTAGACCATTTATCTTCTTTTTTTTGTAAAAGTAAACGAATTTGCTTCGTCATCTCACTTTCTTAAGGAAAACATTCTGCAATGCAAATTGTATGGAACGAGTTAAATTTAAAACGCGTAATATTTTGCAGCTCTCGAAAATTATGGTACTTTTATCGTCCTTTTCATTGGAAGAATTGTGTTCGTTTGCACAAATAATTTTCACAAATAGCTTCATCTTTCGTCTTCATCAATATAAGCACTTTAAAATTTGCACCCATCCCGTTCATTGATGTAACGTTTTTATTTGTGCTTTAAAATAAGATTAATGTGTACATAGTTTTAGCAATGGATTCCTCCCTAGGGCCACCTAATCCTAATTAGTCAGCCTGCTTCTTCCGCCTCGAGAATGGAGGAAACTTGCTGCGTCTTCTCGACAATTAACAAACTAAACTTTGGGGAGCATGATAGTAACAAAACGGAGTGTGATATCAAATAAACGAACTTGAATTCCGATTGGCAAACATAAGCTATTACACTGAGCGAATTTCGCGTTCATATGTCAGAGGGAGTAAAACTGTACTTTTTTTCGAGAGAGGGTGTTAACAGAGGACGTTCGGTGTTTGCTATGTGGTAGCAAAACGTGTCGCAATACTTGGCTTTTAAAATACAAACGATAGTTTTGCAGTACAGTATATCTTGCAATTCACTACTCGCCTACTCGGCGCATACGAACTACCGGTTGATGACCGCCTGTGCAGAGATTAGTATCCAACCCTAACAAACGCACATGCCATTAACCTCCTAGGTTCAAGGCCATTTCAGCTAAAACGCCGCGGCTGCAAAACACCCGTCTATCATCAATTTGCAATGATGAGAAGGGAGACTTACTTTAAGAGTGTGATGTGTGCTGCGAGAATAGGTCATCGCGACGATCCACAATTTGTCTGGTCTTCGTCGAGGCAGCCTTAAATTAATTCTTGATCCTAATTTGATTTCAAATAGGCGCTAATATTAGACATAAATATGGGGCAGTTGCTTAAAACAAGCAAATAAGCGAACTACTTTACTGTTTTATCAATTAAGATAAAGTGTAATGTAATAAGCAAAGTGAGACTTTTAGTTCTGAAAATCTGAGCTTTAGTTTATATTTTTCAATGCACGCATGAGATATGGACCACCTTGGTCCAATTCATGCATTATCCCACTGTGACAGCGCCATTTACGGTACAAAACTGACCCATTTTAGCATCTCATCATTGCTTTAAACTTTATTCACCGGCTTTGTGCACCATATGTAGTACACTTATTAGGTACTGGGCTCTGATATGACACAAATCATGCAAAGCACTCGAAACTATTATGTCGCAATTGTGTGAGGGCTTTTGATGGTTAGTATTCTAGGAGATGTCGAAGGGCTGTACACGATCATGGTTCACTTGGAGCTTTATGATAAAGGTGTCAGTATTCTCGAACACATACCTGTCTCCCTCCTTCTTCTCCAATCATTCGCCATTTCAAGTCTTCAGACTATACCAGTGAAGCATCTTTCCCTTATTTTCTCTTCTCTACTGCTTTTATACATATTTTGCTTTGCAGGATCCTCAGATTTTGATTGTCCTGACCAAACTACCCCACGCTCTCCCTGCTGGTGTCTGTCAAGGTAACTCGATTTTTTTGTTTGTGCTTTTAATTACTTTGTAGGTGGTCTCTACCTTCATCTACCCACTCAAACCCACCAACTGCCTTCCACTTGGCTGCTAGCTCAACGGTTTGGCGCATTCATCCCAGCCGCACTCCCAGCTCTAGTCGTGACATTAATCGACTGAGTGCTGTCCTTCTCCTCTCCCATGCACCGGAGCCGTAGGCGCATCAGATAGTGTGGTAGGTTGGAAGGGGACGAGCCGCAAATATAGCCGGCCCTGAGGGCTCACTGTACTCGGCTTCCCTCCCCCAAATCCTTCACTCAAACTCATACCCATTATTGGACAAATTTTGTGTGGTCTCTCCTCGACGTGGCGACTATTATCCAGCTTACGAGCCTCGCATTTATTGACTAAGCCCCGGAGTGTACACCACGCGCACATTCCAGCTACATGATGTCCCAGTGATCTTTGTGTACTTCTTGCACTTTTCGAACCATCACACAAGGAAGACTCGAATGCAGGCGTCCACTTTGTCTTGCATTTAGTATTTTGCTTGTTATTTTACAAGTAGCAGCGATAAATTAAATTGTAAATGCCTTTGTTGTTGTTGTTTTTGGTGGGATCCTACATCCCACCTCTTTCAATGCAGGCGACAACGATCGCAGTGTCGACGTACAAGCACCCTGTCTCCAAATCACACTGAGCAGGACCTTCCATTTGGACGCCGAAGTACACAGTATTGCGTGTGAGCACATGCCAGTGCGTTGCTCGAATGAAGGCGTGTGTGTTGGAAGTGAGGCGAGTGAGAAGCATTTCGCCCGCTGGCGAGCTTTTATTCCATCGTTCTACCTACCCAACTGCCGCTATATCCACCTCCTCGTCTACGGACCTACTTCCCCGCTGTCCATTTATTCAATTTGCTATCCACCTTTTTAGCTATCTATCAATTACTCCACCTCTTCCTCTGCTTGATGAGTGAGCAAATACACATACTGACCCGCGACAACACTGTTGTTCGCTTTACCCACTTGCAGTTTGGCTAGCTTGGCCTCACCTACAACCTCTGGATTACCGTTTGCCGAAATTAAACGTGACTGCGTAGGTGTGCAACGAGAAAACATCATAGAAGTGCGAACAGAGCGACAAACTCAATCGCTGCGAGATGAAAGCTCCCCACACAATAAAACAATAAACCAACCACTGCACCTCAAGCACAAATGGTGGCCAGAGTCGACTAAACGGGCAGATTCCTGGTCTCTTCATTAGTCCGCGAGTCAATTCAGAGAATGCATGACCAATTTGACGGTCTACAAAGGAAGTGAGGCCGTCCAATTTATGCAAAGACTCGAGGTATCAGCTAAGAACTGTACTGAAAATGAGTGTTTATTTTGTGCCCCGTAGCTGACTATCTCATCAAATCCAGACCTAATTAATCCAACCACAACGCCTGTCTTCTGGTCCCACTTACGCCATCAAAGCTACTGCGTTCACATTAATCCTCGTTTTCCACAAACCAAACATTGCAAAACGAGAAACTCGATAGCCGTTCTTTACAAGTGAGCCATAAAATTGTCCCTAGGGTAATCAATGAGGTGGCAAGCAAACCACAGCTTTTCCAGTTGCCGCCTTTACAGAAGGACAGAGTTGCATTAACTCCCTTGTAACAACTTTGATAGTGTCGCGACAACTTCGACAAACGTGGGTCGACACTCAGGTCGCCACCCCCAGCAGGGCTGCATTATTCCCATGAAGACCTTCTCACCAGCATGTTTGGGCTTCGTGTGGAGTGAGGCGCCCTCATGCAGCAACTTAAGGAACTCGTTGATCGGGATGGCAGCAGCCGGCGCATCACCAAGGCTGAATACCTCCCACAGCAGCACACCAAAAGACCACCTAAAGGGACGCAAAGAAAGGTCTTGACCTTGCCCTTGCAGTGAGTACCAAAGGATACCGGTTGAGACCTACACGTCGGATTTGGTGGTGAAGACCTTCTGGAAAATGGACTCTGGTGCCATCCACTTCAGAGGAACAGGGCCCTTCAAGGGAAGTTAAATGATTATTAGACGATGCCAATGTCATTAAAAAGCAAGCTTCTTACTCTCGTTCTTGCACATACGCAGGCTGTGTGGGCCACTCAAACGCATTTATGACAAGCAACAGAAGTAAAATGATTGAAACAGACCAATAGATCTTCCTTGTCTCAATTCAAATCACAACCACAAATGCAGGTCAGAAATAGTGGTAGCGATCAACAAGGATGTGGCAATTGAACGTAGGTATAGGACGCACGGTTCCTCTCATACGGTAGTAGAGTTCCACCTTGCGCGTGAGACCGAAATCGGCGACTTTCGCGACTAGGTCACTAGTCATCACTACATTCCTTGCCGCCAGGTCACGATGCACGATCTACATGAGAGGTGAACACAACAAACAGAACACTGCATGTCAGTACAAACGTGCAGAACTGCAGCTGGTAAAACTTGGACCCCGCACTAAGGCATGTGTGTGGTTTGCATTATCTCAAATATGAAGTGCTAAACGTTGAATGAGGAGGCACCTACGCCCTTGGAGGCAAGGTAGACCATGCCATTAGCAACTTGGAGGGCGAAACGCAGAAGGACCGACTCCGTCATCGCGCATGGTTGAGCGGCGAGGTAAGAGCGATTCCGCCGGAGGTAGTCAACCAGACTACCCTCGGCAGCGTATTCCATTATCACCACCGGACGACCTAGGCATCAAATAACCATCCCTTTCGGCTCCTCCAAAAACTTTAACCAGAAAGACCTGTATTCTGACTTTTGTCTTACGATAGTACACCTTACGGACCCAGTTCTGCAGGAGCGACATGGGTAATCTACTACTATTAACCAGGACACTCACACTTGAAGGCTTAAAGGTAATGATTTGGAAATAAAAACAGTAAGAGCATTTACAAGAGATATTGGGGCAAACCGCATAGACAACACAGGAAATGAGCACTTGGAGCTAAAAGCCAAGCACACTCAACCACTTGATGGAGAAAGGTAGGTCCAACCCACCATTGTGGCTGCTGGTTGCGTAGAGCTGAATCACGTTCTCGTGTTTGCCGATGAGTTTCATCATTTCTATTTCCTGCACAAAGGCCACGACGTCCGCTTCGGATGAACCGGCTGTGGTGCATTCAAAGACGCGGAATAAGCAGGCATCGTGAGAGTGGACAACGCATCTTTACTTCAAACAAGCCAGACTTGACGGCTGACTGCCACAACGGCTTCCGTTTCATTGCATGATAAAACATACGCTTCCTATAGATGATAGCAAGATCCTCGTCTCTGGAAAAATGTCAGCGTGGTTCTGAACGCCTTTTAGGTTACGCATGAACTGGCAATGCCACCAAATACGCCATTATTATTAAAGCATTACTGACTGCGTTATATTTATGATTTAGAACTCATACGTTTTCAGCCGCACTACTCCCGCCTCGTACTTAGTACCAACACCTCATGTGCTTTAAATCGGGTGATTTTCCATCGTCTGACCTGGTCTCTGACAGGGGTTGTATCGTGCAAACTGTATCTGCCAACAAGCAACCCTCGGACCCATCGACACATCTTGATCAGATCAACCACTGCTTCCACAATCCAATGTTGTGGAGATGGCCCACGCAGACGTTCGTCGAGAGCCAAGTTCGTACATCCTGTGATTAGGCAATAAAACTTTTAATTCAGACAACTTCACAATGTGAGTGTGGCATGCAAAAATCCATGGGTTGTAAAACTGCCTCCACATACATCTGGCATTACATGGTGCTTTCTTAGCTGCTACACAAGCAGGTTTCAGTAACAATCCCAACCGTGGTGCAAGCCCTTTTGTCTAGCTCACACATGCCCCTCTATGGTGTTGGAAGCAAATATCAAGGCGAGTGCAGCAACTGAGCCACCGAAGCAGTACCCATTGCTACGAACTAATTATGTCATTACTGTATAATGCCTTCTACGTTTGAGTGCTGCTAATCTGCGTTCATACAGCCTCAGATCCTAGTTGGTGGCAGATGCCACGCCACCAAGTATAGGGCCATAGTTGCGTAAAATGACCATAATTGTATGGAGGGCAGCAGTAAAAGAGGAGCCCAAACTCACCTTGAAGGGTCTTGATGGCCACTGGAAGGGGACCGGTGATGCCACCGGGCAAGTGCGTTGCGGTCCCACGGTAGACAAAGCCGAAGGCGCCCTTACCGAGGCGTCGCTCCACCTGCACTCTACCAAACCCCACCTCATAGTTAGGGTCAAAGGGCATCAAATACTGCACGCTCAGTCCCACTGCTCTTTTCTTCTTCACACCTCCAACCACCAAAATTAACAATGACATTATTAGGCACAGCCGGATGGAGTCACAATTTCGGTCTAATTTAAAGCGGATTCTACAAGGACACATTCAAACAAGGCATTTCTGCTAATCATTACACCAAATTCAAACGAGATTGTTGCCGGTGCGCAGCCAACCCCAACAACCACTGCACTTCTAGTTACAACAACAGGGCTAGTTATTCTACTACTTGGAAAACATTTCAACGAAGAAAAATCGCTGATGAATGCCTAAAGGAAACCCTACCTTCACAAATTCCTTCCACGCCATACAAGTGATCAAACTCTCGCTGTCGGTGAAGCGTCTTTATGTAGACGCGTGCGGAAGGACGTGTCTCTGGTACCAGCGTCACCCTGGCACAGCGGCAGCCCTCAGTTGGCGTGGGTGCTCCTCCCGCGTAAAGCTCCGATCGTTCGATGAGCACACGCTTGAACACAATGCGCCGGGGTCGACACGTACAGTAGCAGATGGCAAACAGGCAGATCAACAGTCCAGCGCACGCAAACAGGGACCAAAACAAATTGACAGCTGAAATGGAAATTATTCTTATATGAGGAGCACTCAAACTATTCCCCATGTGCACGCAAACTATTACATATTTACGGAAAGCAAGTAATTAAAGTAAGAACAACAGCTTTACAACTTATCAAGGTTAAGAGACCTGCTATTACTCACAAGAAGTGTCTCAATAGCCGAGTAACTTGGTTTTGTAGCAAAACGAGTGAAATGCAAAGCCTACGAAGAAAGTAAAGGGACAAACCCAAATGCGCCCTCATCAGTACATCCAACCGAGCTTAGGTAGAACCAAGGGCATGCCAGCTCACCATATCACCACTGTGAGGAGACTCCTTCCCACCAACTAGGACTTACACACCCCGCCTCTGTGCACTTCCAGGCGCATCCACTTTGTCAGCGTCCAAGCCTCTGTCGAGGTCGCATTGATGGGCACCATTTGACAGATATAAGAACCTGCATTCTTTGACGACATGGAGAAATTCTTTGTGATAACTACACTCTCCACATTCGTCATTGACAGTGTGTAGGTTGTTTTCTAAAGAGAATTCACTTGTAAATCGTAGTGGGATTCAACGGTAAAACGTCTAGATTACAAGGCTTCAGCAAAGACGGATGCAGAATTTTACTCGCTGGTGTGCATGACCGACACTTGAAAGAAATCAAAGTATCCATGTGTTGACACATTTGAAGCAATCCCACTCAAAATGGAGGCCTAGTGGTTTGTGATACCGGTAAGTCTTAATACCGCGAGGATGTATTGCTAACGGTATCTCGAAATAATCATTTTTCTAGCAAAATGTTTCCTCATTTTATAATCTCACCCACCTATGTCACTTACTAAAGTAAAATAGAAATGGTGACGGGTGCACGTAACAATATTGAAGCCTACATTCATTACTTTGCCCATTTTCTCGTGAGCCGCTCGAAGATTGTCTGGGAATAGGAATTGAGTAGATGCAGCTGCCTTAACTTGCGCCTTTGTCAGACTTGCCTCCTCCACAAAGGAGATGATCATGGAGAAACCGTAGTGTGGCTGTGGCCGTACAAAGTACTCACAATGGAGACATACGTCAGCACCCTCCACAACACGGGTAGAAATATTAAAGACGAGACCGTTGAGATTGAAAGGTGGAGGATGCTGAGATGCCACATGTGAGAGGAAGGTTAAGAGGAGAAGGAGAGCACGACCACCGCACATGAGATGCACTGCCACCGAAGTGAGGTGCCTGTGTACCCACGTTGCACCGAGCTTAGAGTGCGTGTATGGGTGCGAGTTAACAAGCTGATTGGGCACTCAAAATGGTGTGCGTGAGAGAGGGTGGGGAGGAGATTAAAGTGCACTAGGAGCACTGTCACCATGCTTAGACAAGACGGTGCGTCACACTCCCCTTTCTTTTTTTTTACGAAAAAGCCCTGCTCATATGCTATGATCAAGCTGATATCGTAAAAGGCATGCTGCTGTCGCTAGCCTGCAGCTTATCAAGGCACACCCAACTTTTATTAGGGCTGGAGTGGCCGTCCTGCTCAATAGTGGTTCGTCTTAATTAACTAGTCGTCAGATGGACATAGAAGAGCGTAGTGGAACAGCAAGTTGCAGTTCATATGTTGTTGCCTTTCAAATCCATCTAGCAGTTGAAAGCCTTCGCACCACAGTCATGATCTTACATAACAACTATACCGTCCCGAGATGCTAGCAACTTTTGTAGAAATAGTTGGCCTCATCGCCGATAGTGAGAAAGTTGCAGGCATAACTATGTTGCATTGCAAGGCCCTGCTGATCTTCTGTAGGGTTGGAGAATCCCATCTCGTCACAGTTAGATCTACTACTCTCTTCCCACCTACGCACATCCTCGCCGCAAATCTGCACACTCAGGAAGGCGATTTCAACAAACAGGCTTCTACCATAACATTAATCCTAAAGCCGTAGGTAATTAAAGCTATCATCATTCTTCCTTATCGCTCCGCCAACGTCAGAGGTAATCGTACAGGCATCGCATTAAAGGCAGATGCATCACGCACGTCTCCATCGCTCAACATTGCTTTACACACACCTTTCATGTAACTCGATTCTTGGAATACGAAACTTAGTTCTCCCCTTCCATTCCCCCTTCTACCATATTATTCTCCAAATCCGACAGCGGGTAATAGTCGTAGTTGAAGTAATCACTCTCCATCCCGCTGATTTCCTCATCTACCAGCAGATTACAACTCCCGCAAAAGGTGGGTTGATCTGCTACAGTGCCATAACCGTCACTTTCTATTTCATCATACGCATGCTCTTCCTCACTATCTTCCATGTTGTAGGTGTGGATCACTCACCCTTGTTGATCGGCGGAGTGCAAGTGCAGCATGGATGAGGGAATAGAGGGGAGAGGATCAGAGGATTTCTCCTCTTCAATGCTTCTTCTGCTATTACATCTCCTGATTTTAGTTTTAGAAACATTGTGATAAAGCTCATTGCACTAAGACAGCTGCTGCTGTTGCTGCAGGTTGACAAGTTTCGTGGGTTATTGGTTAACCTAAGCAATTGATTGAATCGATTGCCTTACCATTTGAAAGCCAGTTGTCTAATCACTGTCACGCTGCACGTGCAAAGCATGTAGGCAGGGAGGCAGGCTGGTAGGTGGGTGGGTTCGGGGAAGCAAATATTGATGCCACGACCAAAGCAAGCACCTTAATACTCACCAACCCAGTGTCTCATTGCATTGGAACTTCGCCCGCCTGCGTGTTGGTCGTGGTGGTGGTGGTGGTAGCAGTATGCACACCTCGGGAGGAGTAAGGCTGGTGAATGGTGCTGCAGCGATGATGTGACTTGAGTGGGGTGCTAACTGTTATTTGGTTGTTCCATGCAAAATCGCTCGGCACTCGAAGGAGGAGGTTGTGGCGGATGAGGCTCAATATGACAAAAAAATGGAGGACGACAGCCTGCCACTCACTTGGCTCAACATGGTGCCGAATGCGTCGCGGACCCAAAGTACGCCAAGAGTATTTTTTTCCCATGGAGCATTTTGTGATAAGCATGGAGACATGAGTGAAGAGCACGGGGTGCTAGCTTCGCAGGTTAGCCTATTTTAGTCGGCAAAGTATTTCTGTGTTGAAATAGTCAGCCGCCTCCACCTCCACCTCTACCGCTCGCCACTCCTGGTTGTGGAGGCATTTCAACATCATTAGGCTGCCATCGTTGCTTGTCGACGGTGGCAATAATGGCAAGGGTGAATGTAGCTGTTGATCGTGTTAATAAATAGTTTTATGATGTATTGAGTCCTATGCTCCCACACAACTTGTCTATCCGTTACTGCTGAACTTCTTTAAACTTGTTACCTGCTACGTCACCCAGACGTGGGTTAAATGGGACAATTCTCCCTCTCTTCTTGCAAGAGGTGGTTTTTCAAGTCAGTCCGTGTTTTGGTTAACAAAATCAAATGCAAACGCTAGGACTTGAGCTGGAATGGAGGAGAAGTGTGCATTAATGTAAACACACTCCCTTTCCAATTTGAAGGTATCGCCCATGCTGCCTTCTCGAACAGGCAAGAGGAGCACCCATGCCACCTGAGAGCTACCACTGCGCCAAGGCGACGCTCTACCAGCAACGAGAGTTGGCTCACGTGTATAAGGTGAAAAAGATTTGTGAGGATTTGATTTCCTTTGAGGACCCATTAGCGGCTTGCCGTCGTGGAAATGTTTTTCAAGCAGTGAAGTAGCTAGCCTCGTAATTTTAGTTGTAAGCGCAGTGGTTAGTAACAATCTCTTAAATTTGGTTTCCTATTAACCGGAATTACCCCGTTTTAGCGCGCCACCATAGGATTCGCCTTAAACTATGTCGAGGTTCTGGCCTTTTTGCGGCAACTTTTAAAAAGCCCACCAAAATAGCAAATGGAAGGTAGGTGAACGCCTGCATTCAAGGCTTCCCTGTGTAATGTTATGAAAAGCACAAAGTATGGCTGGGATTCAGGCTTGGCCACTGATTGTGGGTCTTGTAAGTTTGCTAGCAGGCGCTGCATTGAGGACAGGCTGCACAAAATTTGTGCACCAATGGGGTTTTGGAACAGGAAGCTAGGTAAACTGAGCACTTGGATCCATGCCTTTGAGTTGGCTTAATTGACGGCTTCTTTCCATTATCTAGTGCATGGCGAAGGCACATGACAACAGTGAACGGCAATTAATGTCACGACAGGGGCTAGGAGTGTAATGGGGTGGGTGACGGAGTACACTGGCCCATTCTTCAGTGTGTATGTGGGTGGTTGGATAAGGAACGAGATCACATTTAAAGTATCCGAATGAGCCTGCAAAAAAAATCTTAAATTGAACCTTAGAGACACCAGTAGGGCAAGATTAGGGTGGTCAGGGCAGTCAAGATCTGCGCAGTCTGCAAAGTGCAGTGTAGGGGAGAAGTGGTGCAGCACTGTTACAGTATCAAGTGTTTAGGTATTGAATAATTGGAAGTAGGAGGATGGGCAGGCAAGCAGAACTGTTAAAGGCTTTAATCACAAGGCTTCAAATGAGTCATGATCGTGCCGCTTGTTCTTTTGACATCTTCCTGAACGTCGTCAATCTCCACCCCTCACAAAATTTCGGCATGGTCGCTTCATTCCTTCTGCATAATTTGAGCCAAGTCAGTAGCCTGGACCCATTAAATTCAGCAAATGGTGTTGAAAAGCTAATTCGTAAAAAATGGAATAATGAACATTAACGGAAAGGATTAAGTTAATGCTGAAAATAATGCTGTCACAGAGGAACACTGCATGAGTTCGGCTAAAGTTGCTTATTTTTTACGTATAAACAAGAATTAGCAATCCGAGTTTGAAGTATTTCCACTACACATGTTTAGTGAAGAGGTGCCCAAGATTGTTTATTTCAAAGAGTCAGGCTCTTTGGACAGGTTTGTACTTGGAAGCAATTCATTTTCACTGTGACTGTTCCATTTGATGCCGACTGTGGCATCGAAACCATAAGAGCCCCACTTCAGCATCCATACATGCTAATACTACCGATTGCGCTCTGTTTTTCGAAAACAGCGCTGTTTTATTGGCCTAATTTGTGTTTAGGCTTGAGAGAATCAAGTTATACCGCAACATAACTAGAGGAGCAAATACAAAACTGAAGATTTTGTTATTAAACTAGAATAAAGACTCTGACATGCGCATAACACCTGATTTTATTTAATACAGTGAATCAATTTGTTTTCTTTAAATTTGCTTTAATAAAATGCAGTACAACCGTTCTAAGCAACCACTTTACATTTGCGTTGAGGGATGAGGGAAATATAATGGTGACTCGAAAGCGTGCTTGGAGCTGCACTTCAGTATTAAAATGGCGGATTGGACCTGTAAGAATTACTTTAAGACTGCTGCCCAATTGTGGATCATCGTGTTGCTGTACTGTGGCATTACCAACCACTTTCTAAAAGTAAGTTTGCCTTTTTTACTATTGCGAATTGATGTTAGATTATTGCTGCACAGACAATTGTTCCAATGAGTCACTCTTAAGCCTAAGAAGATGATGGAATGTGTGTGTGCCATGGTTGTTTATTCATGTGAGGAGGCGGTGGTCAACATCTTGCTCGTAGACATCAAATACTTGAGTTGAGAGCTGCAAGCTATACTTAAGTGCAGAACCAAAACCCACTTGCAACTCACCGGTTAATTGCAAAGGCTCAGTAATTTTGCTTGTATGATGAACACTTGTGGTGCCATGAATGCATGGAAATGATATTGCTGCTTCGCCAAGTAATCCGGGGTTGTAGTATTCGATCAAACAACAAATTTTTTTAAAACCTACATATAGTAGCATTAATAGAATACACGTGTGCATTTAAAAGTGCTATTAGCCTCGACTTTATCCAGCGATATCATCGGATTAATGAGTGAATTCTTGTTTTCGCTTTGCCCTATTTCAGTGCAGTCCTCGCAATACATTTCAATTTGCTTTGCCTTGTCACTAACGCAGATACAGACGAAATTTACACTTTGTGTCTTATTTTCCTGACCCTTTACATCCACATTAATAAAGTGAGTTTAACTAGATTCTTTTGCTTAATTTGAGTACATTTTAGAGGCAAGTGTTTAAGTTTTTGTCTTGCTTGCAAGACCACTCAAACAATATCGTGTACGGGCAGTTTGACTATTAGTTCCGGTATTTTGGAGCAGCATCACATCTCGGGATCCACTTCCTAAGTAGCACCATATCCATCTTAGTTTTCGCACTATTTCTCTTGTCTACAGTTCCCTATTCTCCCAGTTAGGAAGCATGATATCCTCTGCAGAGTTGTTATTCTGGCACTCAAATCAAGGTCTTGATAAAGAAACAACACTACCACAGGTGAGAAATCGAAGCCGAAGGTCTTTTTTAATACAATGCATCCTACACTTGTTTAGTCTTTTGCAAAGAGGCATTAGTCCAGTTGCCATAAACCTATCGAATGCAAACACGATTTTATGGGCAGCCAATGCTTTATCGTTGTTATTAAGAAGGACGCTTAGACGTAGGGAACTGATGCTTCTTGATGCCATGAGCTTCAGTTGATTTCTTTCCCTCGCATTTAAGCCTTCATTATCCTGATTTTATCCGTTCAAGTAACTCTTTAGTAGCCGTTCCTGTACTACTACCTCTTTTAGCATACAATTCTTCAGCTCCACCTGTTTTCTACTTTCTTCTGCAAGAGGAAGTGCATGGTACCCGTACCCGTAGTGCCCCTCTGCCTCCAACCCAATCATTTCCTTAGCCTAGATCAGGCCACATATTTACGAAAAATGAAGGTGTCCAGGACAATCTTGTAATCATCACTTGCGAATCCACTTCATGCCTGCTCTCCCTCACCATCTTCGTTGGGGCAGGTGTTCATGACCCGCCTCCACTGGAGAATGTCATTACCTTCATTCCTCCTGCCAATGGGCTTCTCTATCCATCTTTATCTGCTAAGCAGACCTCTTACACTATTTAATGATAGGCAAAATGTTGTGCCATTACCAGTGTGGTAAGTGCGGAGCATGCAGGGCCAACTCTGTCCAGAGAATGATGTGTCGAGGTGGAGTAAAAGGCCCACAGTGGAGGTGTGTATGTGGGGAGGTTGAACGGGTTGCGAGGTATCAGTGTACACGACATTGTCCATTGCTTGCTTAGGATTTATGCATGCTAAACTCATTGATAATCCATCAAAAGGCCATGTTATCACATTGCCTTTTAACTTTTTTACTTCTGGTGTGTAAATAGTGACCACTGGACGCAATACAATCATTTAATCCCATTTTGGACGGTCGCGTGTGTGTGATGTCGAACAATTGCGAGAATGGGTTCAAAAATGTTTTTTTTTTCAAAATAGTTTGTAGCTATATTACATGTATTAATGGAAAGAGAGAAAATTAAGGAATCTTTCTGCAAACGATCATATGAGTGCTCAACTTTAGTTCGGAGGCTGAATGTAAGTATTGTTGAACTAGCGTGACGTGTGTTCTATTTGGTGATTGTCTTCCCAAGTAATTAGGTATAAACGGTGGTTTTTCCTTACAATTTTGGCAAGTACGAATGTTCTGCCATTTGTACACCCGGATCTGGAGGAATAAAATTTCGGTTTTATTTAGTGCAGAGATGAAGCCAATCGTGGACTCTAAGGTCAAAATTTCGGAGTGAGGGGCCCATGATGAGTTTGATCATTTGCTGCAGAGTCGTGCAGATCACTTCTGACCTGCCACATTCGATGCATCCACCCAAACGCACGTCCCCAGGCTAAGCGTTGGGTTGGATCTGTTTCCTTCTCACTGCAAAGTAAAAGGGGATGACACTAAGCACATGTGAGCTCTTCATGTTTGCATTTGTAATACTTTGTTTGTTCGAACTGCCGGTTTCGGTCACTTAAGTGGCTATATTGTACCGAGCCGGTTGGCCGGCCTTTGGGCCGTGCCAACAGCCCCCAAACCCTCTGTTTCCTGAATATATATTCTGCCCCAGTAATATGCCTTCTTTTACCTTAAAGGAAGTCTCGGGACGCTACAGCATTAGTCAACCAGTGGAAAGGCATTTCAATCTGCGGGTTGCGCATTGGATGGAAGGATTGAGTTTCATTCGAATGCTTGTAAGGCCTTGTCGAACGACTCCACAGGTGGATTTACGCCTATTGTAGCTCGATAAATACCTATTTGCCTCTTGTTTTTCCAGTCTGATGACCCTAAGTTTTACCATCTGTCAAAACGGACTTGCATCACCCCAAGCAAGGTGTGAGATCACAAACGTTTTGAGCAAGCAACGCATGTGGATGAGTACGTTAATTTCTCAGGTCCTGTCCTTCTTCTCCAATATACGCATATTCATACACATGCCCGCTGAGTGATTTCTAGCCCACTGCGAAAGCCGCCAAGTCTCATTCTCAGGCACTTCAATTCTACTGTTTTGCTGTCATGCTAAATCAGTCCCGCAGCAATTCCACACTCCATCATCTGGACAGAGTTGGTCGTACATCCCCTCACTTATCAAGCTAGTGGTGATGAGTGTTGGTCTTTATCAATCAATCGTGTGGGCGGTCCGTCCAACAGATGAAGATGATGAGAAGCCTATTAGCAGGAGGGACTGGGATAATGTCACTCAAATTGTGAGGGAGAAGGCATTGTCGGCGGGGTTGACCTTAATGTACTGGTGTCTTTGATGTCCATAACACAGATTATTATGCGAACCTGCTTGCGACCATTTGATACGCATTTGGAGCAATGAAAGAGTGGACGCGACTTCACCGTCGCATTACCTTTATGGGTTTCTATGATCTTATGAAAATTTGAAATTGTTAGGGGGACTTTTGCTTCCCACAGCATTCCATCAGGGTTCTGAGTTAAAGTTGGGCACTTGCTGTCACATTCTGGTAAAACTACGTGAGAAGGCATTGTGGACGCCAACAACTCTTAGTAGTGGAAATGATTGAATACATACTCCAATAAAGGTGGGTCATGAACACCTGCCTCAATGAAGATGATAAAGAGAAGCAGGCATGCAGTGAAGATGTATGTAATGACCATGATTACTTACCGGACATCTTCAGTTTCTGTGGTCCGAAGGAGAATGAGGACATGGTTAGGTAGAAGGCAATGAACGTTCTTGACAAGGGCGCTGTCCATTTTTGCTTGCCGTTTAAAGACACTCTTTGTAAATTATCGTTACACAAAGTCATTGTTAGAATGTACTTACTTTCTAATATGTAGTTATTTACTTACCCTTCTCGCTCTTGATTCTATTAGAAACTTGATGTTTAGCCAAATAAAGTGACAAATTTTTAAAATCTATTTTTAGAATTAAATTTTTGATTTCGTTTGTTTTACTTTACAGTAGCATGAGCGGGTGATTCGGCTCTTCGGAAGTGCGTGGGGTGGCGTGGTGTCTCGTTGAGGCAAATTTAGAGTAATGGGGCTCAATCCGCTTAAAATATTTGGAATCTTGTCGGATTTTAGTACTCATTTACCATTTGTCAATCAGCAAGTTTCTTTAATTGCTGGTTTGCTTCATTTGCACGCTGTTTGCTAGTGTGGGTGCAAATACTAGATTTAATGAGACTTAAGGTCTTTTATTTTCCATCTTCGATACCTTATCAGTTCGTTTTATGCTGCAAGGCGCTTCTGAATGTTTCTTAAGATTAATTCAGCTGTTCGCAAACGGTTCGTCATTTTAATAACAGTTGATGTTGATTAGTGTTGCCCAATTTATCACAAAGGATTCTAACCTTACAAGCACTTGGTTGTCATTCGTTGTTTCATCACTATTATATCCATTCTTTACCTATATGCACTTGTTCACCTATCTCCTTCATGCACTTATTTGCTATAAAGAACGTTAAAAATGACTGCAGTTATTGTTGGAACTGTTTGCTTTCCAACTGCCATGCCTAGTCAGGTCAATTTTTGCTACACAATACTTGCAGTGGTTGGTAAAAATTTTTCCAGTAGTTTGTTAAATGGGTTGTCACATTACTGACGGTGGATTGTGATTAATGAGGCCTATTTTAATAAAATGAGTTTTGGTTTCACTAAGCTCCTGGTGCTCTTTTGTTTACACATGTACTTTCCATCTATTTCCTTAACCAGATTCACTGTTAAGGTTGTTCTGCAAACACTAAACCTTACTGTGTCAGCACTTTGACTGGTTAATTATAATTCCTTCGGCATTATATTGAATGATTTGATAGTTTAATGACGATAAATTTGGATTAATGAGGTTTAACTTGGATACAGTCGAGAATTTGCCACTTGCTTGGCTCTTCTCTTTGTTGAGGACGTTGCAGATTCCGACTTCTACAGATTTTTTAGGTAGGTTGTTATTTCTAGACAACGATGGGTTTTTAGTAACGTTGTCTGATACATTTGGCCGAATTCCAACCTTATAATTACTTGGTTGTCATTTGCTATTGCTAAAGTGGGCGCAAAAGCTAAGTAAGGTGACTGCTAAAATGTGCTGTTTTCCAACCACAATGCCTAGCCACTTTTGTTTTTTATTGAAATACACCCCCAGAGAATGATTAGGGTTCTTTTGGCAGTTGGCAAATGCTTTTTTAAAATTTTACTAACGATGCACTTTGATTAATGAGGTCAAATTTATCAGGAAGACCTTTGACCTTGCTAAGTACTTGGTTGTGATCCCTTATTCCCCCACTAATAGGCCCCCTTCTATTTGACCACATTTGTTTATCCGTTTATTTTCTAACCGTGCGATACTTTAACCGATTAATTAAAGTTGTTTTGGTATTGTAATGACGATGGATTTGGAATAGTGAGGCCTAACTTGTTGGATAGAGTTGAGAATGCACCACATGCTTGGCTCTTCATCCTCTCCTTCTTGTTGAAGATGTTGCGGAGCCTGACCGCGAAGCGGGTTAGTTTTTACTATCATTGTCATCATCATCATCATTCGGTGGAGCATTTGTTCGGTGAGCATGGCGGCCCAGCCTGGCAGTGATGAATGCGGACCTGGCCTTTGTCATGACTTTGGACGTTTTGGATAGCTGGTTTATTACGCCCTGTGTACCACTCTCCCTCCGAATGGGACTGAAAATGCGTGGTTTGCAGTGTGGTTCCTTCGATTATCTGCTACGACATTGGTTGGCATTGGAAGGATACGAATTGTGGCTGAATCTCGGTCGAATTCATTTTCTTCTTGGAAGTTGTGTCAAGCCGTTTATGTTGATAGGCGACACTTGGCCGTGAACCCTATCTGCCTAGTCACCTTGTCTCCCTCCCCCTTGGAAGGATGGGCTAGTAGCATGGAGGACGGCGCTGGAAGCGGGTGGAGGCGAAGGCATTATGCAGTGCATCAGCGGTTTGTTGAATGGCGGGTGTTGGTATGTGGAATAGATATGCATTCTGTCCGATTGCTATATCTTCCTTTCGTCTTTCCCGGTGGTAGGTGGGTGAATGGGTGGGTTAGTGAGTGGCGTTGAAAAGCTGGGTGGAGGCACTGTAGTGCGCATTTATGAATTAGTGAAGGAGATGATGTTCTATTGCGGCACATTTTGTTTCCACAGGTATGGAAATGTTTCTTTTTATTTTTTTTCGGGTCACATTTAGTTATTATTGGCGACGCAGGTGATGAGAGTATGCGTGGTAGATTCTGCCATGCAGGACCGCCATAAGAGACCACGTCTAAGCATCAACAAGGAAGGAGAATCGGTGCCAATGCAGTAGGTATATTGGCTGCCGTGCAAAGCATTAGGTCTTCCTTATTGGGAGGTGGAATCTTCCATAAACCCTTCCTTCTTTTACTCATCTGACTTGTTGAAGGAATTCAAGGTGAGAAGTAGACGTGTTGGTTTGGCAATAGTGAGGAGGAGGGGGATGTCTCGTCAAATTACTACTCGGACGAACCTGCTCACGACGCTCCAGCTACGGTGTCTCCTACAACTTCTCACTACGAATTAGCACTGCTATCCTGTTGGCTAAGTAAGGAGGCTCTTTAATTAACAAGGAATGTATTCTAACCAACAATAGCATGTAGGTTGCCAAAGAAGCAGAGGTGTCTGCCACAAGGAGGTTTAGACAGGTGTTTCTGTGAGCGAAGAAGTAGGGCGAGAAGCTCTCTGGATTCCAACAGATGCTTAAAGTCATCATCTTGCTTAGAAGTGCAGGTGAATGCGAAACGGAAGGGGCTGATGCAGCAGTCTATGCACAGCCGAAAGTCTGGATGAATGTGAATGGAAGAGGAAGGATGAGATGTGAATACGAAAAGAAGAGGAAGCAGAAGGCAAAGAGCTACTTGAAGGGGAAGGAGGGAAGGGAGGGAGGCGGAGCGGAATAGAAAAATGAATCAAGAGTGGAGAGACAAGATCTGTGGCGAATGACGGTGGTGCCGATGGCAGGGGGATTGACGATCTCGGCGGAAAATTGCGATATGACGTGCGCATTAGAACTTCTTAACTGAACACTAAATGAAGGAAAGGAGAGGAAGAAATGAAGGGGTAGGATGGATGTCCTTCCCTTGGCGTTTTGCGGGGGGGGGGGGTCACTAGCACTTGGTTGAAGTAAAGGTCATCGCCTATCTCTTCCTCCTCTAGCCGCTGGCTGTACAGGCAGATAAAACAGCAGCAACAGCTACTATATCACCAATTCCTTCATTGTGGAGATGCTGCATCAACCACCAACTTGGCTTGCTATGAGGTGGTAGGAAGCAAGCATTTCATCCATCAATGTCCGATGCAGTCGCTAAAAATATGTTGGTAAGGCTGTTGACATTGGCGCCACGCAAGTTTGCCGAAAGTGTTGGTGAAGAGTCGTCTCCATTTGCCACGCGTCTTCTTTGGCTGGTCGTCAACATGGGGACCGCTGTGCACTTTGTGCGCCATCTCCTTCTTCATCTCTTTCTCCACTTTCTCGTTCTCATCCTCCTCCTCCCGCTCCTCCTGCTCCTCCCTTGAAGGACCCTTTGCTTTTCTCCTCCTCCTCCACCTCCTCTTTTCAGCGCAAATTCCTGTTGTGCCATTCACACCACCTGCTTCCCTCCATTCACACTCATCTGGAAGTTCAGCTGTCCCATAGCTCGTGTCTGCAGCACTGGTGTTTCCTCCCATTCCTTTCAACGGCAGCTTCAGTATCGAATGACTTCTTGGCAAGGCGAAGAAATTGAGCATCAGTCGCTCCTGTCGATTTCTCCTCCTCTTCCATGTGATTACCTGTCTGAACTGCCTTGTGACAGACTCCAACTCCCCAATGGCGTTGGTAGAGGTGTGTGCAATGGCGAGCACCTACCTCTCCTCAACACAATGTCAACAACGTCCACCACAGTCCAATCTATGAAGGAAAGGCGAAAACGAAAGCTGACAAAGTAACCGAAGCGGGCAAGCAAAAGGTAGACGAGCAGAAACAGGCCATCAAAACGCGTCAGGCTAGCAGTCATGCTTGTGACCCTTGGCTTGTGGAAGTGACCTAAGCAATTGATTTCTTCGATTGCTTAACCATTTGAAAGTCAGCTGTCTGGTCACCGTCACGCTGCACGCGCAAAGCATGTAGGCTGGCAGGAAGGTGGGTAAGAGGAGGCAAATGTTGTTGCCACAACCGAAGCAGGCGCCTCAACGCTCGCTCAGTGTCTCATCGCATCAGAAATTGTAAAAAGGGAAATTCAGCTTTTTTTAAAGCGGCAACACTTAAACTCTTAATGGAGGCTTTACTAAGCACGGATAGCAGGTATCAAAGGGTCATTTTCCTTTTAGTTGTGAATTCGAATAAATTGTTGAGCCATAGTTGTCAAAAACACAAATTAGTAACAGTCAACTTCGTCGACAGTGGAATTTATATCACAATTTAGATGATATTAAATCAATAATCTCATTCCATCTTCATATATTAAACAGACCGCTCACATATTTCCTTGATGAGCTTTAACTCTTAGCATCACTAAGTTGTTAAGTGAGGGACACGCACGGCCAAGTCTGTCTAGGAAACGGAGTGTTGAATTACCGAGAGACTAATTTAGCCTGACTGCAAAACAGTAGAATTGAAGTTTTTGAGATGGAGGCCTGGGTACATTCGCGGTGGGGTAAAAGTCCCGCAGTGGACGTGTGTGAGTATGGGTATATGTGGGGCTGATGACGGGATGCAGGATTATAATCCACTCGGCAATATGGGCTGCCTGTACAAATCATTCGTGATCTCACACCTTATTTGGGTTTGTTTCAAGTCTGTTTTTTGGTAGTTGGTCATCAGCCTGAAAAATGGAGAAGAAAGGCATTTATCGAGCAAAAGGTGATGTAAATTCGCCTGTGGAATGGATTTGGATTTGAAGGGGCATTTCACTTAGTGCGTAACCCGTAGATTCGAAGAGCCAGGTTGAGGGGGCTACATCCACTCGATTTCCATTCCCAGGCGAAGTTTGAAAGGTTTACGAAAAAAATAGGCAAAGTGATGAATGTTAGCTCGACATTGCTACATGCACTCATCACCTTTCCTTTGTGTTTGAATCCACAAGTTCTCAGTTAAACACCACCACATCTTTTAACTGTATTTCTTTTTAGAAAACAACTTATGTACCTGTGAAGAGAAGTGTGAAAAATGTAGCTATCACCAAGAAGTGCTTCACGTCGTCGAAGAATGCGGGCTCGTATATCTGTCAAATGGTGCCCATCAATGCGACCTCGACAGAGGCTTGAACGCTGACAAAGTGGATGCGCCTGGAGGTGCACAGAGGCGCGGTGTGTAAGTCTTAGTTGGTGGGAAGGAGTCTCCTCACAGTGGTGAGTTGAGCAAAGACAATTGAATTAATCTCTTAAAGCCTTACGAAAGTGGAGCTGGTGGCTTTATGGAAGAGGAATAGCAGGAGTCGAGGAGTGATTTCCATTTCAGCTGTAGAGTTGCTGTGGTCCCTGTTTGCGCGCGTTGGTCTGTTGATCTGCCTGTTTGCCATCCGCCACAGTGCGTGTCGACCCCGAGGCATTGTGTTCAAGCGCATGCTCATCGAGTTGGAGCATCCGCGCCATCCGAGAGCTACTGCTGTGCCAGGGTGACGCTGGTACCTTAGACGCGTCCTTCCCCACGAGTCCGCATAAAGGGGCTCCAACGACGGCTAGAGTTGGATCATATATGTGAGGTGGAGGGGATTTGTGAAGGTAGGTTTTTCTCCAAGTATTCATCAGCAGTTTTCCTTCGACTAATGTTTTCCAAGAACTGAAACAGTTAGCTTCATGATTGCAACTAGAATTGAAGTGGTTGATAGGATTGGCTACACACTAATAACAATCACATATGATCTTGGTGTAATGATAAACAGAATTACCCTGTTTAAGTGTGTCGCCGTGGAATTCGCTATAAATTATGTGGGAACTGTGGCTCAATCTGATTGTCTTTAGTTGTGTCGTTGTTAATCTCAGTAGTAGGAGGTATGAAGAAGGAGAAGGAAGAAGTGGGACTAGGCGCGCGGTATATGATGCTCTTTGACCCCAATTATGAGGTGGGATTTGGTGGGGTGCAGGTAGAGAGGCGCCTTGGTGAGGGCGCCTTCGGTTTTGCTATTTCGATGTGGAAGTCAGGCAATTGTGACAATGCAGTCTTCAGAAATGCAGTGGCTTTGAGCAAATGGATACCCCTTGTAATCGTTTGACGGAGAGGAGTCACGAACAAACCTCTGAGTGCATTACTGCAACAAGCTGCTAATGGGTTAAAATGTGGCTGGATTACTCTTAAGCTCTCAAGTAGAACAATTCAAGAGAGACTGCAGAAATGCAAATTGGATTGCTTCGATTTAAGTAGCTTATTTAAAAGCGGTTCACTGTGTCTGTGGAGGATATGTTGGATGAAGTCCTGATTTATGAATTGGCGAGGATTGGGGAAACCTACTCTTCAAATGCTGCCAGCCAAAGACATTTGCACATTTGGATTTGCTGTGGTGGGACCCCATTCTCATGATCTTTAGGTGAGATTGCAGAGACAAACGCCAATTGGAGGAGCGTATAACATCAGGACTTTGGCTTCATCTTTTCGAAAGCCTTCCAAAGCCAGGGTCTTAGTAAAATTATCGCTCCTCATTTGGTAATGTATGCGATGTAATAACGCAAACTTGGGCATTTAACCCTTTGAATTCACTATTTACACTAAAACAACGCCTTCTACGTGATTTATTACTGAATACGGTTGCTAGTATTGCACTAATTTTGATTACCGCAGCTCTGTTGACAGCTGTGGTGCAGCAGATAGTAACAGCAGCAACAACATATTTCAACAGTTGTAACAGCGCTACAAATTCTGCAATATTAAGCAAATAAACCTTAGGGTACGAGTCCTCGCAGTGGCAGACTACGAAAAATGGTGAAATAGGTTTTGATCACAATCACCGTGGGTGCCATCGATGGAACTGCTCCAATGTTGGTAGGTTGACGCTTCTGTAGGAACCAAGGACAAACAACACCTTGAAGGGGGATGCGTTATGTGCTAACCGTTTATCTAACCCCTTTTACTAACTCTATCTGCAAGACATATGTCAAGCAATGTTGAATGACAGAAACTGATGGAGAAGGTGGCATCTATATCTCCACAAGTATTTTAGAAAAGATTGGTTGTTAATTTGAAACAGTTTTCAGACTTGTGCTGCAAGAGTAGAGGGTACCATACCAGTGTACACAAAATAATGGCAATGACATTCGAGGCGGTGGCACTGGTGGCAGCGGAAGCAGTGGCAGTATGGGCCGCAGCAGCGGCGAATGATGCAGCAGTATCAGAACTGACCTTACTAAACTGTATACACGTAGGGAAGCATTTTGGGATTTGCTTAGAATTGTCTCTTGTTAGAGGAGAAGGTATTGAAGAATGTAGGCTGAAGCAGATTTCAGACAGTGAAATTGGAGGCAGGAAGCGGTAAATTGTCTGTGACAGAATACAGGGGATGGAGTTGAGTAAAGGAAGTAGAATGAGCTGCACTCGGCCAAAGGTGGATTTCCTCGGCGTCAAAGATGTCATGATTCGTAATTGGGAAAAGTAGGAAGGTAGCTTGGAGGTGGGAGTTACTTTGCAGTTAGCCTTTAAACGTGTCTGGATCCTCATACATGCTCACCCCGAAGCTACTATGACCTGAGATAGAACATCTCACCAAAGAGCAATTGGACCATCCTTGACCATACTTAACTGACCAATCATCCTTGAGCAACTGACTGGTTGTTAGCATAGGTCAGCTCGGCATCTGTACGGTGCAGTGACAGTCACTTTCTATCCCGTCATTTGATTATCACGCACTTGCCCTCACCTATTTGCGTCTGCTTATTTCATTGCCTTCCTTGTCTACATTTATGAAATGGAATGAAAGTAAAGGACCGCATGGCAAATACGGATGCACATAAAAGTTCCAAAATAGTTTCTCAGGAGCCATCGGTGAAGAATGACTCCAATCTCGCTTTAGTAGAAAAAGCGCCTTCTCAAGTTGCCAATACAGTGCCTTGTAAAACAGTTGAGAAGGAGAATGATGTCGGTAACGACAATGATGATGACAATGGAACAGTAGTAAAGACTCTTCGATGTGCTGACATTCCGTCTCCAACATCGCCAATGAATGCATCCTCTCTAGCGGTTCCTTCTGTTTCACCGGTGCCGATCCTCACAGCTGACAGCCACAAAGCACATTCAACGTTTTACAAGTATTCACCCGAACTGAGAGCACCACCACTTGTGTAATTCTTACTCCATGTCTAAGAACAAGAAGTATTCCCTCATTTCCTCCTCGTCATCTTCCTCATTCTCATCCACATTCTTCCATCCTCCCATTACTGCCAGATATCACGTCAATCCTGATGGTGTCGCATCTGTTGCTGTTACGGCTACTGCTTTTAAAATTGTGGACTGGTAAGGATTGCACAAAGGAATTCTCTTTGACCCATTAACTGCCGTGAGCGCCCTTGACTTCACCTCAGCTACATGTTCGAGCTATAAACCCAATGAATTCTCCCTGGAAATTAGCTTAGAAATTCCGTTTACACGGATCTAAATAGGTATACTCGGGCCGACAATCACATGAACGGAGAGCTGAAAGTGAGTTATTGTGTTCTTTCAGCATGAGAAAATAGGACAAACATCCCGGTTGTTGTTTGCCGATAAAAGGCATGTAAGCAGCTGCGCAGGCACCTAAGTGAGGTGCATCAAATTTCGCTGGCTTTCTCATTACACCTTACTATTGCTAAGTCGGTTTTGAACAACTTAGTCTTCCTTCAAGAAGTTAGGAGTTTATTTGTCAGGAGTAGTCTCTTTTATGCCCTGGTATTTAGGGAGTTAATAATTCAATAGGCTTAAACTGTATCCTACTTATTCTTGCCACTGGAAAGATTAAGGTGTTCTATTTTACAAAATGTTGGTAAGAAACAAAGGACCAGTGAATTGTCAAAACAAATCACTTAAGATATGAGTTTGAATGGAGATATATCTAACATCTAATAATGACTTTGTGCGTCTTGTTTCTGCCCAAAACTATGTTGTGTCGAGAATGGGCATAGTTTGTAAAATGCAGGTTTCGGGGTCCTGATTATTCGTGGCTACCCTCACGTGATGTAAGTGTGGTACTTCCACCGATACAGGTAAGCTCCGTTCTTCTTCTGGTTCTTGACCCACATTTTTGAGAAGACATTACTTATCTAGTGATACCAGTCAGCTGTGCGCCAAGCCTTTGAAATCGCCGATACACTGCACAGATGTCGACTGTTTCTTGGTAGCTCTTAGGATCTCGTGATAAATGCGGCCCGCTCCTGTTGAATTGAAGTGCACAGCTTAGCTGCCTAGTCGACGGCAGCTTGAAGGCATCACAATGCACCGTAGTCATCTTCAGACGAGTGAGTTCTCTGACGTTAAGCATTATAGATGGGTTCCAAAAAATTTACCACCACGTTACTATAAACAACTTTCCCTTAGGAGTGACAATGTGGTTAGTTAAGGTGTGTGGTGGCTCTTGTCTTGAAAAGATCGGGCTATGCGAATCCGCAGCATCCAATTTCTCTCCCTAGACATAAAGCGTTGCAAGTTGGGAAGCAGAGAGACTTTTCGCCTCCTGGCTTAGCACAATTTGTTTATTACTGTGGCAGTTCTCCACTGGTTGTTAAGAGCTTGACCCATCGTACGCGTAGGTGACCTGCCTGAATGGTATTAGAGCTTAAAACAACAGCGGCATGTCCATCCTAATGCGAGTCTGTGCGCGTTCTGGATGGGACACAAGTCCATGAGATTTAACACTTGACCATTAATTGGACTCCATTAATTAATCATTCGGTGCGAGCATTTTCTTGCTGAGACACTGATACGTTTCGTCAAAGCGAAGACTAAATCTTGCAGGTTTACATCAAGCTCCATGTTAGTCGATTTGATTGCAGAGGGAAGGCTAGCACATGAGTTTACTTATAACCGCACCTACATCAGAGTATACGTCCCTCACTTCTCTCTTATGTTCTTGTCTCTTTTTGCACCGAAGTTATCTGTCTTTCTCTTTTATCGTTGCCTTCGATCACTAACTAACCAAAAGGTGACTTTCGAGTGTCATTCTTATATAACAGCGGCTTAACTAGCAGTGTTAACAGCAAATTGTAAAGTGTAGCTTCAAAAAGGCTAGCTTACTGCTCCTCAAATCCTTAGGTCAGCATTTGATGCCATCGCTAAGTCGTTCCACCTTCCTGGGTTTGAAACATATCTGAGGCGGATGCATTTATTTACATTAAAGAAAAACAAAAATAACTGCAGCTACGTTATCTGACTTATCTAGAAGCCGAGGCAATTTTAGCGACAGAACAGAACCCTGTACTCACTGCTCCACTGCACGTGAAACAAAAGACGATTCCTCAAATGTGTATAAAACAGGGCACATTTCTCGGCCAAGGTGAACTCACTGAGTAAGCTTTGCAATTAGCAGACATTGGAAAAGTTGACGACTCCAATGTCGGCAGCTAAGTTGATCACACAAGAGCTAATTGGCAAAGACTAGCAGTCTTGCATTTGTAGCAGCCTTTGTGTTTATGCTGCGGCCCTGAACTCCGCGCAACTTAGTAGGCTAATTTACTGTCGCTGGCAGATGAAAGCAAAAGGCGACTTCGATCGCTCCACTCTTGGTAAGTTGCCAGCTGATCTGCTTACTTCCGAGTGTTCAGCCGCAGGTCCCAACGTCGAAATTACCTGCCGTCAATTTAGACACGAAGACTTAGGCAAAAGGGATTTGCTTCAAAGCAAATGTATGTAAAGGTAGCGATGGCCCTTTTTGACACTATTGCATAATTTATCCTGGTTTTCAACTCGTTATTGTACGATTCAACACGTGATTAACTGAATCGTCAACAAATCTATAATGAGGGATAGATAATAAAGGTCCTGCAAGGATTAATCAAGCACCTAATTCGCTTACAGGGGTTGCTTTTTGGCATGCCAGTTCTAAAGTGGCTCAAAGTTATAAACAGGGAAACCAGAAACTGGGAAGAATGAAATCTAAGCGATCTGTAAGCACAGATGAGATGCATTTAAAGTAGCTAGTTTTAAACATTCGTCACAATGGTGTGCAAAACTACAAAATTGTTTTATTAAGCTAGCACTTAATAAAAGCGTGGCCTCAATCAAGACTGCCTTCAGCGAAAATTTGTGCTTCGAAAGTTGTTGGAAGCATTTTAACCTCTTTTTTCTTAAAGGCTATGCAAATATTTTGGGCTTGCCAAACCCTTATGGTTGTATCTACTAATAACTGGCACGCCAAAAGGACGACTAATCTCACCAAGAGCAAACTGTCGATTCGGACCGTAAGCATATGCATCGCTGACAACTCTCAGTCGATAAGGATAATTAGGCAGGCAAATCGGAGCTTAAATTTACTGGCAGATGCTCTACGTTAATCTCACTCAATTTTTTCGTTACTGACCTACTATAATGAATGAAGTAAGGTAGTCTGTTGTACCAAAAGTAAGAAGCAGACAGTAAAGACATACACAAAATCACACGCAGAGCAAATGGGAGAGGCAGAGAGTTCATGGTTGTGATCTAGTTAGGGTGATGTGAAGAGTTTAGACGTGCTCTGACACCGCCAGCTCAACTATTTCTTTCGATCTTTAAGCTGGCGATGTGCCTACTGCAATAATTGCTAACAGCAACAAACGCCGTCTCGGGAATGGTGTAGGTGCCCACATACTCAAGAGGTGCTGGCAACTCGTTCCTACACCCTTTTTCACTTTGTTGACGCACAGTCGCCTCTTCTGCTGTCAAATGACGCAATATATGGTAGCGTGGAAGGTATATCTGCCCTCTGTGGACAAATGTCTGCGAAGAATAATGATGAGCTTACACTGGGCCCTTCGAGTTTGGGGGCGACTTGATGACCACATGCTTACTAAGAAGCAGTGATAGGGCGTGCACTAGCAATAAGAACAATTACCTCATTCCTGCTTATTGGTGTATTGACGTCGGTTGTGATCTTGGCTAATGAAAAGTTTACTCCTTAAGCCATCAAGTCCGATCCCAATCTGCATGCAATGCGGGAAATGTGGATGAGAGAAGCTTAAGCGACCGTAAATGCGCCGATTAGGATAGGTGTCGTCAACCAAAGATTTGTACAGTAATTTATGAAGGTAAATTGTAAACAATTGTATACCAACCATGATTTGGTGGAGGATAGGGCTTAGCAAACTGAAGGGACATCCATAAGCCAGACCGATATCTGTAGACATTCTGATCTTTTGGCATCAAGTCCAAGAAAAATGTGCACATCGCATCGGCTTTTAAGCCCTCAATGATAACGCTGAGTGTGGGGAAGATGCGTCTGCAAAGCAGATTGTCAATGGCATTAGTCAATCCAATGAAGAAGTGAATACTAAAAGACACTACAATTGGCAAGAGGGCTAAAAACGATAGGAATTGTGAGCACACTTACCTGCCTTTCTTTCCGACGGGCATTTCCATTAGGTAGGGCCTTACCGCCCACCACGTCGCTTGGTCACGCAACCGTAGAGTGATTGCCGGACGTTGGGCCGAATTTGAAAGCTCAAAATCCAATCTTGCCACGCAAACGGATGAGAACTCCTCCCTTCCACTGTCGAGACCTGTTGGCCACACGTTGGGTACACCCTGGGCAATAGTTAGCAAGGCTGAGTGCAAGTTCCCTTCCACACTCACACCTGCTTTAGCTGATACTTCACCTTTCTCGCAATCTTCGCCTTCTTTACTTGCATCCGCCATTCGTGAGGGTGTTAAGATGTTTATCTATGATACATCACTGATTTAAAAGAAAATCACCTAAATTCCTTTTTTATATGCAGTCACTCAGTCCAAGCCGCCTCAGCTGAGTGGGCCTCTTTCGATCACCAAGGGCACTGCATGCTCAACAGATCAGTATTCAGCGACTAATCTTCGCATTTGCCGAGAAGTGTATTCGATAGCTTACAGTTGAATGAGATACGACGCCGTGCAGTCTGATTCCACGGCTAAATATAAAGTCACAACTAGTGCTCCGCACCTACGAAACTCGGGAAAATTTTAATCCTTTTTGGCATAAATAGATTTCGCAATTTAATGCACATTCTGTTGGCTTATTTTTCGCTTGCCCTTGATTGGCATCGACATCAGACAGCGTTTTGTGCTTTACTTAGGAGTAAAATGGCTTTCGTTAAATTTCATTGTTATGGTTCTGCGTAGCTTAATTCATCTCTGTCGCAAAAGGGAAGCGTGAGCACCACGAAACTCAGGAAATAGGACCAAGGAGATAGAATCTCTAGATATACTAATCCAATTTGATAGAAGAGTGTCACCTATGCGCTTATTCCCAGCAAAACATACCTTTGATATCTGTTAGCTTAAGTCAACAGTTATCATTTGTAAGTCTCAGTAAAGAGACAAGACGATTCTCTCATTTGACGCAAAAATTTAATTAATGAAAATTTTGGAACGTATGCGGTTTATCATTTAACATTGGTTTTCCTAGATGTTGCATTTGGTAGCCATGTAAAGGATTGTTACTGCAGGAAAGTGGAGTTGCATTAAAGGTGATTTGTGACGGGAATCAGAGGTGAAGTATAACATTTACTTTGATTTGTTGGCGTCAATGTACTTAAACTACTAATAAACATACCTAATTTACAGGATCCGTTTTCAAATGCTATTTATATTTTATCATTCATTTAGTTTAAGCACTCTTCATAACACGGCCCGTGAAGGCTTGTTGCACAAAGGAGTAGGTTGGGAAGGGTATTTGTTCCGTTCACTACTACTGACTTTTATTTTCGTAATATATGCTTAGCTCTTTTGCTTTAAAGGCATGTAAAATATGAGAATTTTGAACTTTATCAAGGCATTGGTTGCATTTTAGATTCACACCACACAATTTATTTGGCGATCTGTGCACCTACTACCTACTAACCTCGAATAATTCTACAGGTTAAAATAAGTAGTATCGCTTTAGGAAAGTACATCTGAGAACAAAGAAATGAAATAGGAGCAAGCAATATTTGTGGTAGAGACAGTTCTCTGTGTTTTATGTCATTAATTAATCGCATCCTCATAAAAGCTGTTAATCAACCAGTAAGACGGCTTTAAGCTATGCCGAGATGTTAAAAATAACCGAGGTCTGTTGGGTCGACTAACATAATCTATTCGACTGCTTCTTTGGCAGGCATTGATCAGGATTTGAGTGATAAATCTATGTGCTAGATTATACAAAAGATGTTGACATTTTCATTCTAAGATCTCTGGATAAAACTGGATTTTACCTCAATTCGTAAAAATCATAGATTTTCAATGGACCTTGTATGTACCAAATAAAAGTCTGAGAACAATCTTTTAAATCTTTTTATGAATGAGGGCATAATACTTTGTTTATTCGAACTGCCGGTTTCTGTCACTTGGGTTGCCATATTGTACTAATCAGTCAACCGGCCTCCGGGTCGTGTAGGCAGCCCCCAGTCCCCTGTATGTGTTCTGCCCTAGTACTATGCCTTCTTTTACCTTAAAGGGAGTCTCGGGACGCTACAGGGGGAACCTTAAAAATTAGAGGAAAGGTTGCAAACAAGTTAATTAAAAGCATTAGAGACAAAGAACATTACCATTATGGAATTCACTCGGCTTCATGTCGAGTTGACGGCTATGCATTCAAGTATTATGAGAATCTCTTCATATGGGTCAGATTTATCGCATCTCATCTCTCTAACTTGAACGCATAACTATGGGCGAAATCCATGTGACTTCTCAAGAAACCAGTTTATTAAATCTGCAGAAATTTTCCTTGTGGTGCGACGACATTTGAACAGCATACTCCCTCTTACTATGTATTCTTGAGTAGTATTAGCTTACACGCCTAAAGGACGAGGCTATTCAGTTCATAAACTTAAAATAGATTTTGCAAATAGTGCGCATAACACCATAACAGCTGGCATTTTGAGTGACTTTACAAAGTCCCGCTTAAAATGCCATCGTTCTTCTTATTAATCTACATCTCCAAGCTCTTTAACTGACGAAGCTGTTTCGCAGAACACAAAAAACGCCCTTTAGCTCGGAGTTATCAGTGTTCGTAATGCCTGCAATGGGATGTCCTTAAGCAGTAGCAGTAATTGGTAGCCACAAAACTGGGACTCGATGATATCTTGGATTATCAGGCATTCGGGCTTATGCAGACAATGATGAAAGTGCAGTCAATTTCGTCCTCGCAACAGGCTCCTTTTGGTGAGCTAGCTTTATGCAGATTCGTTGCTAACAGCACTGATCATCAGAATCAACTGACAGAACAAACCACTTCATTTTACAGAGGTAGGATAAAAGTTGAAAGCTTCAGATTGATTTTTTCGGTCTTTTCAAGCACTTGGCATTCCACTAAGGAACTCCGAACTTTGCTATTTTCTATAGTTCAAACTATACATACCAATGGACTTGCCTGTTGGTCACTGCCATTACGCCATTGCTTTTGTTTCTCAAAAGCCGCCACGTTACATTTCGTGCGAAAAACTACGAAGTCTGTAATTGCATGAACAAATGCGCAACCGAGTGTGTAAAGTTTTACCCTTCTTCACAATTAAATTAAAATGTGCACTTATGCAGTAATATGGTACGGATTGGTCCTGGTAGCCTATAAATTAACCTCAAACGTCCAAAGGTCGAAGTTAGCGATGACTCAGACTTGGCGAAACTCATGTTACCACGTCCTCACATACACAAACGAAAGGTTTGTCGAACATGCCAAGTCAAAAATAAGTTTTTCACCCACTATTAAACGACTTTTCAATGTTTTAGACCAGCTTCATTGGGAAGACAATTGAGGCGACGTTAAATATGTGGAGATTTTAGCCAGTAAACACTAACTATGAACCAATCCAATCATGTAACTTCTTTCCCAGAAATTGAGCATGAAACAGTGAGGCAGCACGTTATGCAACGCTATTCGATGCTCTCAATGACTTTTGCCAGGCCTTCTCTCAGCTTCCATTTCAATACCTTTACTTGTGGTCTCGCGGATGTTATCAACTCTAAAGCCAAGCAAGAGAGATCAGAATATTTTGTCTCTGTGGAAACACATGAAGACTAACTTTTGCATAAGATAAGGGGATCACTGTTTTTCATTACGCTGCTTCATACTGTTTAGGTCTTGTGAACAAGATATTCTGAGACAATAATGGATGCCATTGGCGTTGCTATAGGATTACCAGTAACACCTTTGGTACACATTTGTGATGGTGGATGCTCGGTCTATTGTAAGGTTCTTAGTCATTTGAAGCGTTCATCACACTAGAAGAGCCATGAGGTATGGGTGATTGTAATGATTAAAATAAGTTTGTCCGCATGGTAAAGGGAGCCTCCTGCAACTTACTTTTATTAATTAATGCTGGATAGGCATGACCGGTTATTAACGCGTAGTAACTTATGCCATTTGAGGGACGATGGTTCGCTTCCTGAGAATTCAAAGCTAGTCCATGTTTGAAGTGCTTGCTATACTTAATTTTTTAACTCTAATAGGTGAAAAACAACAAATATATTGTATTCTTACCAAATCTGTACTGACTTTCTGGTGAAAAAAATGTGGAACCGAAATGGAATATTGCAAGTCTGCACGAACGTTTCACCACTGTGGGCTTCAAAATAGACAATGCTGTGGCTAGCAGTACGCAGTGGAAGTAGTATAAATAGTAGACGAACCAGTTCAGACAGCAGATCTAGTTTGTCACTATGGTATGCAGATGCTGTAGAGCACGGGTGTGCATAGATGGCATGTGGTGGAGGATGAAGTTTCTTTATTAAAAAAGGTGTAATACACGGGAATGAAGTCATCTGACTGGAACATTTAAAAGTGTGCAAGCATTCAAAGAATGGTAACGGAATTTCAAAAACATGAATGAAGGTAGAAGAAGAAAGCAAACAACACCATTTCTGTTAATGCGTTTATTTCTTAATTCAGGGGTGGGAAATCAACGTTGTCCTTGTGGTGGTTTAGAAAGGGTCGCAAATCCTTGCAAAAGGAAACTAGTACAACTATTGAATAGTTGCCGCCAAATAGTCGTGTTGTTCTCTTATGAATTCTTTTTACCAGAAGTACCCTCCATAAAGGCGATATGATGCACCGTATTGACTACATTTTAAAACCGTGTTCCCTTGGCGCTTTCTAATTCCCTTCCGCACCGTTGTGAGCTTCCGATCCACTAATTTACTCGTGCACACTTTGATATCTCGGCATGAAGTCAATGAGCCCCATGTACGGTAGCTTCGTTTTCCTACTCCCGTTAGTCCCCGTATCCCATGTAGCCTCTCAACATCCTCCACCCTTCAATCTCCACAGCCTTGGCTTCAAGATTCCCACCCGTGTTGTGGAGTGTGATGAGGTGTGCCTTCATTGTGGGTACTTCGTGTGACCACAATTGCAATACGGTTTCACAACGATGATTTCTTTTGTGGAGGAGGCAAGTTCGGCAAAGACGCAAGTTAAGGTGGCTGCATCCACTCAATTTCCCCTTGCCAGACGATCGTTAGGAGGCTCATGGGAGAAGTGGCTAAGTGATAAATGTAGGCTTAGATATTGCCACGTGCACCCATCACCATTCCCTTGTGGTTTATTCCACCAACTCTCAACTGAATTCTACCACATCTTTTAACAGTATTTCTATTTAGAAGTAGCTTATGCATTAGTAATGGCGAATGTGAAGGGTTTAATTATCATGAAGAGGTTCTTCATGTCGTCGAAGCATGCAGGCTCGCATACCTTTCAAATGGTGCCCATTAATGCGACGTCGATGGGAGCGTGGTCACTGACAAGGTGTTAGTTGGTGCAGAGTACTCTCTTTACAGAAGTGAATTGATGATCTGGCATTAAGCAAACCTACCTTGCCGAAGAATCGGCGAGAGTAATTGTAGAGCCGAGTCATTGTATCCTAGTCGCCTTGGGACCCATCTCCACGCAAAACACAAAGGCAATGTTACCAATGAGGGCACATTTGTAGTTGGACTGGAGCATTTAGATTTACAGTGCCACGACCAGTGGTAATGGGCTAGTTGGAGGAAAACTCTGGGTGCTGAAGTGGAAAGTATCTTATCGAAGCAATGAAAGGTGGGATTTCCACCTTCTTCGCAAACCTGAAGCGACTCAAGTCTTTCTACCGAACCAGAAATTTGAATAAATTAAATGCATTGGTTCATCTTAAGTTATTCGGGTCCTCGCTTCTGATGTTGACCTATTTTGGCATAGACTCACGAGTACAGAGTTGATCGGTAAAATGTCATTATTTATTGACAATTTGGTTAGAAAGAAAGACGATCGAATGCATGCATTCACTTTACCATGGAAGATAGCTCTTTTTGTGCCTAGAGGGAAGTCTCGACAGGCTTACCGGTTAAAAATTCTCAAACGAAACTTGAAAGTTATATTGACGCTTAACAACGCAGTCAGATCCGATGTTGACACTTCGTGCCTGTGTGATAACGCGCCACAAATATTTATTCTTCTTGGGATGGCAGAAATTGTGGATGGTTTGGCTAGAATACGTTGCTGGGTCCGTTGAGTTGCACGTTCGTGAGTATGGTTTACACGATGATTGCCTGTGGTGAAGAGCTTCTCCTTCATTTTCCTGTGTACCAGTTACGTGACACCGAAGCAACTCGACTAATAATACATAAGCTGGTCGAGCTTGCATATTTAAGGCTTGTCTGCAGTGAATGTGTATTGCCACATTGTCGATGATTCTTAGTCAGTTTGCTCCGCACGCTCAGCCTACTCAATCACGACGACTGCTCATTCCACACCTTTAAATAAAATGCTGTCGATTCACCATAATAAATTTGTGCGTCCACAAGTAACGTACACTTTCTTCCTACTCAAACACTGTCAGCAGATCCCGATAGCAAACATGAATAAAAAGCACAAACAACAAACATTGTCATCAACTACTAATGGTAGACATAAGAGTGTAAATGCGAAGGGTATCCATATGACCTACTGCTGCTGCTGCTGCTAATGCTGCAGTTGCGTATCGTTGAGTATGGAGTTGGAATCAGCTCCTAATCAAACGCTGTGGCAGCCAGCCTGCCATCACTGAGCACCAGCCACCGGAGCTGTTCACGTTTTTCGCACCACAACCTAGGCCGTCTACACTGGACTGACTCATTCATTTTGACACTCCTCTCTTCACTTCAACATTTCCCCACCTTCTCCTTTTCCTGATTAAAGTGTCGGTATTTCAGGCACATGTTTACGTATATCGTCATATGGATCTTAGTGCAGAACTTGGGAATAATGGCTTTATTTTGGCACTGCAATCGAGGTGTTGACTGAGTTCATGGGAGTTACTAACGAGGAATCAACAGCGCTGCATGTGGGAGAGGAAAGTCACAACTCAACTCTCTTCTACCGTGTCAACTTGTCTCTTCAACTAAGGGCTACACATCACTCAACTGCCATGAGACTTGAAAACACACGCACAATCGTAGGAGCCGCCAGTGTTCTGCCACTGTTATTGGTAAGGAGTTTACTCGTCCCCCTCCTTTTCAGTAAGCATCTTCTTTATCCCATCTTTCCCTGCATGCAACTCCTCATCCGTCGTTCCCCTTCCACCGCTTCTCGCGGAATGTAGTTGTCCAACTCTTTCTACGCTCCGCACGAGACAGTGGATGGTGCTCATACTGGTGGCATCCGTTCTCAAACATCTTATATTCCTCACTTTCTAGTTTATCAAATCCATGTTATTCCTCACTATCTCCTCTGTTGCAGATGTGGACGACGCGCCTTTCTTGGTTAGCGAAGTGCAGGAGTATTTGTAAAAGGAAGGCGTCTAAAACAGCCCCGTGTTCACGATTCTCCCTGTTGGTGCTTCATTACATTTTTGTCATTGTAACACTTGGATCTGGAGAAAAGAACTTTTGGTTTTACGTAGTGTAGAGATAAAGCCAATCGTGCTACGATGGTTGTTGCAGTAAGTTTTTGAATGTGGTGAATCACTGACTCCCTTGGAGAATGCAAGCTTATTGCTTGAGTCACGGAGACAACATGTGTTATTGGAGGAGCCGGGTCTTGCCACTAAACGCCGCACTTTAGTCCTAAATAATAACTTATCACTCATATTGCACCAGAGCTACCCGTCGGCTGCCAAGACGGACGAAAGTGCAGTAAGGGAAAATGAGTGATCAGTGCCAGGAAGCAAAGCAAGCTCATCGCAGCAGTGCGCAGCTAGTCTTGAGTATTCCTTGCAGTCCTCGCTAGACAGCGACGCAATTTGTGATTGCCAGAGGTCACCTTTCTTGTGTATGCAGTGCTTCAGTGCAAAGACCGCCAGTTCTTCATTTCACTACCATTGGTACCACGTTGTAGCGAATTTGAGTAGTTAGGGAAGTCGATTTCAATGAGACAGGAAAGTACTGTTTTATATTTCGCATTCAATAGGGAAATTTCTGCATCAAAATAACCCGGTAACGGATGGGAAACGTGGGCCAAACATTTGAAAGTGCTTTACTCGTTTTCAGACTTAGCATTGAACAACTGAGTACTGGGTAACTGAAGGAGACTGCTCAATGTGACGACGACCACGCCTCTCCCGTTGATCGTGCCGTTCTTAGGAGGCTAACCAAAGCAACTGTTATGAGACCAACTAGCGGAACTCCCTGCCTCTTTAATGCCTTAATTCCCAAGAAAAGTGAGTAAGCTAAACACCAAGGTTGATTCTCAGCATGAATTTACAAAAACGCGATCCCACTGAGAAAATTTAGAGACCGTTAACGCTAGTTTTTAAGTGCAGTGCAGATACATGTGCCCCTCGGTCTAAATTACCACTATGATATAGCTGTAGTTCACCCAGTATTCAAATGTATTTTGCATTCTCATACACCTAAAAGGGATGACACCCATATGCGTCACCCTTGCCATCCCCATTGCTACGTTGAAAGTGGTTTATTGATGACACATGGGCAGATTGAGAGATAGTTAGCACGGACGGATTTGCGTAAAAATGCGATGCTGGAAGATCTCTAACAGGATCCATGCAAATAGGCATGGATAGTAGGGCAACATTCTTCTTTTAAGTAGACACCTTTGGACCGACATCTCTGATGCCACCTAGACCTGTTTTTCTACTTCGGCAATGGTTAAATCAGCATTATTTTCTTCGTGGACAAACACAGCAGGATGAATTTTACATCCATGGCTGACAAGGCGTGCTGAGAATTAGGTTCGTACTATTGAATACTGCGAGATCAACTTTATCAAGGCCGCACCAATTCTAAATGCAGTTAAACATTTAACAATATGCGTCAGCAAGTGCACTCCATTCAGTAAAATTTTTTTTCTCCAAGACAACACAGAGAAGTAAGAAGTGCGAATTTCTAAAGGACGACTTTGATTCAGCAGGCGTAATTCATTTCTACTACAGTCCAGTCCGTGGAACTCCAGTTGATTTGGCCAACAATTGACGACTTTTTGGTTAAATTAAGATTAGTCTGTACCATTAACATAGTACAGCAGGTTAGCACTGAAGACGTACGAGTATGGGAAAAGATCTTTACTGGTGCGCTAGAGGCCTGGACGTTCACCACAGTGAAGTTTGACGGATACAGAAGAGCCTGCACAAGCGATCATTAATCTTGTCCAAGCATTGTGTTATAGTGAAGGTTGTATCTACGACCGAGCCCTGGAAAGCATGGGATATGCATTTCTGTCAAGAGCTCACACAACCCACCTTCTCATCATTTTCAGGTGGCCAAGACGGAGAATAGTGGATGACACGTGTGAGTACACACTTTTCATGTGCATTTTGACAGAAACAAAGGTATGGTATGAGCCTTCATATGATGCATTGGCTTTTATGATGTCCACATGTGCGAAAGTTGAGTAGTGGTAACTTATTTCTAGGGGTGTGATTAATTTGTAGGGGGAGGAGGAGGAGGAGGAGGTAACGAAGATGCCCCATGATTTAATGTCGTAATTGCTTCCGCCCATTGTATCACTTACAGTCCATGCCATACTAAATTGTGCCTGCAGTGCGCCACTGGATTTGCAACTGGTCAAGGCTTTGTTTTTCTGTCACCATCGTTGTCGTGAGACCGAGTCATTGACAAAAGTTGGGCCTATTATGCTTTCAGGTCTGCGTCTCCTTTTACTACTATTGGCCACAGACACGCATGATGGTGGGCACATTCCTCTTGTCCCTCCCCCTGACCCCTACGGAATCCGCTTTCACCATTGAGGAAAAAGAGGAGAGGACGACTGCAAATGCGGTAGCCTAAGGGAGAGGAGTACTGGAAAGGAGACCGCTGCTGGAAGAGGCGAGTGGGGGCATGTAATGCGTCGTCAGTGGTTTGTTAAGTGACGGATTTTGGTGATGCGGCGGATCGCGTAGTTGTCTCGTCATTGTACCCTCGCCGCCGAGTGGGTAGCTCAACGGCGGTATGTGAAATGCACACATAAATGTCTTTTGCCTCACTACTATTCCGTCTCCTCCCTTTCGTCTTCCTCGGGGAGTGGCGGGGCAGGGAAGGGCTGGGCAAGCTGCAGTGCGTGTGTATGATTGAGTGAAAGAGGCGTTCCTTTACGAATTGAAGTGCTATCAGTCAGAGCTCATTTGTCACAACTGCGGCATGTTTGGCTTCCACAGATGCGGAAATGTTCCGCTTTGGAAGGGTAGCAATTAATTATTGCTAGCAGCACAGGTGATGAGTAGTGGTGCATCTTAAAGAAAGTAAGTTAGGTCTCCAATGTCGAGTGTGTGGGGCGTGAATTCTTAAAGAAGTGACGTGCTACTACTACTACTTGGTCTTGAAGAATGATTGAAATGGGATGGGTGGGGTTTCCACCAAAAGGAGACAAGATGAAACTTTCCCCTTCCTTTCGACATGCATTTTAAACAGACGAGCAGGAGAGAACGCTGTATACTGCTTGGGTAAACTTGTAATATCCCTTCGTGTTGGCATTTCAGCACGCGATACTACTACCAAAGTGATGCTTTCAACCTTCCACGACTAGATACCACGCTTGATGAGAGATGGAGGAGAGCTCACAAACTGACAACGCTGTGCACCAGAGAATACCCCAGCATGTAAGTTAACAGAGGTAGTTAAAACGCGACGACCCAAATCCAGCGATACCTGTGCAGTCGATGCCACAGTGTCCAACTAGAAACATTTTTAACTAGCTCCCCAATTACCCTCCAAATAAACGCCAGTACTACTGCTTTCAGGGCAATCCACGTGCGAATGGCGAAACAATGTTCTGCCGAAAAGTTGTTGCCCAAAACCTGCAGATCATTGATTATTTGCACATGCTCCATAAGCCGCTCGTGGTGATAAGACTGTGCCCAAAAGTTATTTAGCGAAAAGGAGCTAAATTCCAGTAAGCCCCAACCAAAGGCAACACCAAGGATAGCGACTGGGGAAGCACTTTCCTTTATGTTCGCATCTACTTGGGTCTGCCTGTTTGACAGGTAAACTCACCGCTACTCTAGCAGCTACATTTCAATTCTCGCACTAGCTGCAGCTAGTTGATCAAAGGGGTGAACCCTACTCAACGAATAATAAAACAAACGCAACTATCCTTCACCACCCTTATTACTGCAAATGAAAACAATCTTCTTGCTAAGAAACACATGTCACATGCAAAAGTTCTACGCAACAACAAAAAGAAGTTCCGATTAGGAGCGTGTAAACCGTATCTTAGGTGCCTAAGAATAATCAGGAAGAAATTCGAAAGTGGGGAAGCAACAAACACTCACATGGCTGAAACGGTCACCACATCAAGCTGGAAAAGCGACTAAATGTTAACATGTTCCCCTCATAGTCCAGTCTTCGCGTGGCATCATTCCACACTGTTTGACTTCGGCAGGTTCAATCAATTCATGATAATGCGAACACCTTGATCGACACCACATTGCTGGGAGAAAACGAAAAAAAACACGTCCTGTCAGAGTTCAAAATTATCACAAAAACATTGGAAGCGTACGCATAATAAATACTGCATACTCTAGACCCACCTTTAACTTGGAATACTTGACGATTCGTACTGTGATGACGTCAAATCAACGGTTTTCCCCATATTCACCCATCCACCGTCCACGGATCAAATCGAATGAAGGTCCACAAATATCCGAACGATCTATCCCCATCGTCCAGAGTCGAAAAAGAAAAGACACTCATTTCATAACCATTTTTGGCCAAAGCGCACCCCAAACGAAGCCCACGAGCCAACCATTCATACACAGACACCACGTGCATCAAGAGACGTTATTAGTGCAGTTAGTCAAAATAAGAATTTAAAAAGGCAAATCGCTAAAAAGGAACCAAATAAAGACATACTAAACAAAAAAGTTGAGTAAACTATGTTAAAATATGTTGTGATACCTAATTTATCCAAATTAGCACGTTAAATATTATCAGACTAAACAGTTTGAGGACAGTACTTTACGAATTGTAGTTATCAAAAAGAAACACACAAACATTGTTCAGCTCTTACGTTACAGTGTTTGCATTTGTTTTTTGGGTCATTCCTAAAAATCAATCACTTTCCGATTTGTAGTTACCTATTTATCCATTTCATTTTGTACGTCTAGGTTGAAATCCATTGTTTATGTAACTGGGATGACAAGTTGCAGAATCCATTGTTTTCTATAGATATCATATTTTAAGTTAATTTGTTTCACTGTGCGACGCTATAAGCAACCAGTTACAATTTGTCCAAATGTGCGTGGGTGGCGTGTGGTGCTGTTGAGGTCGTTTTGGATTGATGAGGCTTAATTCGCTTTAGATAGTTGAAAATCCTATAAGCACCAAGGACTTAATTATCATTGGTTATCGATAAGCTTCTTTGCTTGCTGGTTCGCCTCATTTATACGCCTTTTTTGCTTAAGCGAGAGGAAATGCTAAATCTGATGACCATTAAGTCTTTCATTTTCCAACACCGATGCCCAGCCAGCTTATTTTTTGCTACAAAATACCTCCAAAGGCTTATCAATGTTACTTGAGCAGTTTTTAAATAGTCTAGCATTTTAGTAGTGATGAGTGTCGATTAACACTGACTAATTTATTACGAAGAATTCTAACCTTAAAAGCACCTGGTTGTCGTTCATTATTTTATTACCAATAGGTCTCTTTCGCCCGCATTTGCTTGTTTGTCCATTTCCTTTATCAGCTTACTCGCTATAATGAAAGTTAAAAGAATGACTGTGGTTATTGTTGGAGCTGTTTGTTTTTCAACTACAATACCCAATTGGGATAATATTTTGCTGCACAATACTTGCAGTGATTGGTAAAAATTCTCTCGATGGCTTGTTAAATGATTTGTCACACTAATAACCATGGATTGTGATTAATGAGGCCCAATTTGGCAAAATGAGTTTTAGCTTCAATAAGTTCTTGGTGCTCTTTTTTACAGGTACGTGCCTTTTTTATTTATACATATTGTAGCGCCCCGAGACTTCCCTTAAGGTAAAAGAAGGCGTAGTACTAGGGCAGAACATATATTCTGGAAACAGAGGACTTGGGAGCTGTTGGCACGGCCCGGCGGCCAGCCAACCGGCTAGTACAATATGGCCACCTTAGTTGGACTTACTGTTGGGACTCTTAGTTTCGCAAACACGAGACCTTCCTGTGTTCAACTTTTTCTGAGCAATACTTGAACTGGTTAGCTATAATTTCTTCGGCGTTTGATGGTTTAATGACGATGGATTTGGATTGGCGAGACATAATTTGTTGGATGCAGTTGTGAATGCACCACATGTTTGACTCCTCTTCCTCTCCTTATTGTTGAAGTTGTTGCGGAGCCTGACCTCAACGCAGACTAATTATTTTCATCATCATAATTCGGTGGAGCATTTGTTCGGTAAGCACAGAGGCATCACTTGGCAGTAATGAATGCAAATCTGGCATTTGTCATGACTTTGGACGGTTCGGATAACTTGTTTATTATGCACTGTGTATCCCTCTCCCTCTCTCCCCAAAGGGGACTAAACATGCCTGGATTGTGGTGTGATTCCTTTGATTATCTGCTACAACATCTGCTGTTATTGAAGACGGATGGCCAAATCTCAACGATTTCACTGTCTTCTTGGGATTTGAGTCAAGTCGTTTGTGTTGGTATGCGATGCATCATGAGACACAGTTGTCTGCGAACACTATCTGTCTGGTCACCTTGTCTCCCTCTTCCCTTGGAAGGATGGGCTGGTGGCTTGGAGGACGGCGCTGGAAGCGGGCAGAAGTGAAGGCATAACGCAATGCGTTGATGGTTTGTTGAATGGTAGGTGTTGGTATGTGGAATAGAAATGCATTCTGCCTGACTACTATGTCTCCTTCCTTTGGTCGTTATCGGCGGTGAGTGGGTGAGTGGCATTGAAAGGCTGGGTGGGGCACTGCAGTGCGCGTGCATGGATTATTGAAGGAGATGATGTTCTATTGCGGCACATTTTGTTCCCACAGGTATGGGTAGGAGTTAATTATTGTTGGCGACACAGGTGATGGGCGCATGAGTGGTAGATTCTGCCATGCAGGACCGCGATGAGAGACCACGTGTAGGCATTAACAACGAAGGGGAAGCGGTAGCAATGGGGAGATGAACCAATCCATTAGGGGTTTATTGGCTGCCGTGCAAACCATTAGTTCTTCCTTATTGGCGGGTGGAATCCTTCATAGACATTCCCCTCTTTCACCTTTCTGACTTGTCGAAGGAACTCGAGGTGAGAGAGAAGGGGATGTTTTGGCTTGGCAATGGTGAGGAGGAGGAGGAGGATGTCTCGTCGAATTAGTACTTTCATGCACCTGCTGACGACTCCTCAACCACCGTGTTTCCTACAACTCACTACGAATTAGCATCGCCGTTCTGTTGATTGAGTGATAAGGCGCTCTAATTGAGAGAAAGTGCATTCCAACCAACAAGGACATGTAGGTTGCCAAAGAAGCAGAAGAATCTGCCACAGGGCAAATCAGGCAGGTGTTCATGTAAAAGAAGAGGTTGGATGGGAGAGTACTAACTCGCCAGTTGATCAGATCCCAACAGATACTCCAAGTCATCGTCTTGCTTAGAATTGAGGGGGAAGAGATGGATGGAGCCGATACAGTTGTTGTCCATGCAGTAGCCGAATGTCCAAATGAATGCGAATGGGAGAAAGCGGAAAGATGGGATGTGAATACGAAAAAACGAGGAGGTGGAAGGCAAAGAGCTACTCGAAGAGGAAGGAAGGAAGGAAGGGGGGTGTGATGGAGAAAGTGAGGAACGAGACGAAACAACTCGCGACAAATGACGGTGATGGTGATAGTAGGGGTGTTGACGACTACGATGGACAAATGGGGTAGTGCTGTATGCACCAGAACTGCTCAACCGAGCGCTAAATGAAGGAGAGGAGAAAAAGAAATGGAGGGGTAGGGCGAATGTCCTTCTTTCGGCGTGAAGTGGGAAGGTCAATAGCGCTTGGTACTAGTAAAGGTCATCACCTATCTCCTCCACCTTCTCCTCCACTAACCGCTGGGTGTGCAAGCAGGTTAAACAGCAACAACAAGTAAATCTCTAATGCCTTCCTCGTAGTGGAAATGCCGCATTAACAATAACCTCAGCAATCTGGCTTTCTGTGAGGTGGTGAGAAGCAAATATTCCATCCATCAATGTCTGATGGAGTCGCTAAATCTGTGTCGGTGAGGCCGTTGACGTTAGTACCACGCAAGTCTGCCGAAGCGTTGGTGAAGAGTCCTCTCTACCTGGCACACATCTTCTTTTACCGGCCCTCAACACGGAAACCGCTGTTCATTTCGTGCGCCTTCTCCCTCTTCACTTCTTTCTCCATTCTCCCGTTAATTTCTTTCCCTTGTTCTCGCTCCTTCTTCGAACGGCCCTTTGCCTTCCTCTTTCTTCTCTTTTCAGTGCAAATCTCCATTGCACCTTCCGCATTACCTCCTTCCATTGACACTCTGCTGGAAGCTGAGCTATATCAAAGCTCGTGTCTGCGGCGCCGGTGTTTCCTTCCACTTTTCCGACTGCAGGTACCGCATCAAACGACTTCTGGGCAAGGCGAAGGAAATGAGCATCTGCTCGAATTTGATGAGATTCACGTCAGGCACTTCTGTTGAGTCCTCCTCCTCCCTTCCACATGGTTATCTGTCCTAATTGCCTTGTTAGAGATGCTTTTTCTTTGACAAACTGCATGTTGTTCACGTTAGTAGAGATGTATGCAAAGGCAAGCAACTACCTTTCCTCAACACGATGCCCACAACGTGCACCATAGCCCTAGTGGTAAAGGAAAAGTGAAAACGAAAGCCGAGAGAGCAACCAAAATGGGCAAACGAAAGGTAGACGAATCGAAATAGAGAACCATTTCAAAGTTAGCTGTCTGGTCACTGTCAGGCTGCACTTGCAAAACATGCAGGCAGGCAGGTGAGGAAGCAAATGTTGTTGTCACAACTGAAGCAGGAGTCTCAGCACTCACTCACCCACTGAATCAGTGTCTCATTGCATTCGGACTTGTAGAAGGAGGAACTAAGCTCTTTTACTTCGGAAACTAGTGAGTGCATAAAAGCTCATCGTTAGCGTTTGTCATCCGGAATCATGCCTTGCATCTTGAATTTGGCATTGATTGGTTGGGGTCTTCATCCATTCATCAGACACCGTTTCGCTTTCACAAACATGTTTTATCACGAAGACAGCTTCCTGTCATAGCTTCAGGGTGGTATGCTTAACGATTTGCTGTGTAACTAAAACACCTAAACAGTTAGTTCTGCTCAGTATAACGAGTGCTACATCTGTGCATCCTCATCTTTCTCGTCCTCGCATTCTAAAAATTGGTAACCCAACTCAGATGCTTACGCCTCTTTTATGCTCCACTCATACTAGAAGGAGAGAAGAAGCCCAGGGGAAAAGGCGTCTGCGTGAAGGGAAGAAATGCGCTCGAACCCTATGCATCATATCAACAGGTAAATCTGCAAGGGCTCAATTTCCGGACAAGCAAGCACACACTTGATCACAATGTCGAGGCCCTGTATCATATTTTTAGTTGCCACCCAGACCTTTTTGCATGTTATGAGCTTCCAAAAAGCCAAAAATAGTGAGCAGAGAACATTTCCGATTACGAGGGTGTGTTCTGATCCTCGCCTTTACTGAGAGTCTTTTTCTAATTGACTGGAAAGGCTATTAGCCTTAACCAGAGAGAATGTCAATGCTTCTATGCATGTTTGGGATCGTGGCTGTGGTCATTTGAAAAGATAGCGATAAGGAAACCAGATGGTCGAAGTTGATAGAGAGTTCTCGGTGTACTCCGTACACATTACTTAATGCTTACAGCTGAGGCCGTGGAAGTGGGGAGAGAATGATTCCTATCCTGGTGCCTATTGCCATACTTGCGGGGCTTTCATTATATAATGTAGCAACCATTTATTTAGTATCGAGCGTGTAATATCCCATACTGTGCTATGCTTTCAGTTATGTGCTCCGATCCATACCCTTGAGACCTTTTTGTCTTTCACTGTTTCGTTCATGAAGAAGGCTTTTGGCTGTTACAAAACCAAGTCTACATTTATTTCAAAGACTGCTATGCCAATGAAAAACTTCCAATTAGACTCTCATTTGGACCGGAAGGCTGAATTACTCCTTGGGATCAATAAAAATTGCGATGCATCTCTCCCAGACCAGTGAAAATCATGTGTCCACGAACCACGTTGCTCCCCTTTCAAGCACACGCATCCAATGCAACATTGTGGACACCGATCTCTCTTTTCTGTCGATAACTGCACTTAAAAATAATGCTGATTTTGAAACAAGCGCCTTGTTCTACCACGACGTCCGTCAGCACCAAAATGACTCTTGCCCAGAGATTCATTTAAGCTAGCGCGTATTACAAATGCTCTTCTACCTTTTAAGCACCGTTCCAGTGTTCCCTTCGTGAGTAATCCCTCCATTTGCAGTTTCGCTTTGCACATTATGCACAGTCAATCGGAATGCACTTTTCCCACACAAAGATGACAGCACACTCATGCTGCAATTGTAAACTTTGATCTACTTCGACGACATCATTGATTGGTGTGCTGCCAATGTGACATGCCTACAGTGAATGCTCCTTCAATATGCAGATCCGATTTACCAATCGGCTTAACAACTTGAGCACAAATTGTGTGCATAAGCGGCGTTTAGATAGTGCATCCTAGTCAACATTCGAATCTGTCTCCATAAAAGTAAGTGTGCGCTTGTTAAGCCTGTTATTAAATTTATTAATTTTTTTCTTTGAATAAGTCTACCACTGTAAGCAATTGCTTGTGAATACCTGATAAAAATCAGGAATCTAAGTAATTAACCAAAATGGGAAGGAGAGTTAAACGTCTTGAGGTTGAAATAATATGCCATAAGTAATGAATATGCTTAGATTCCTGTGGAACAGTTGTACAGGAAATAGGCTGACAACTACGTGACTTTGAATGCTTGGTAAGATGCTCTGATCTGCGGTCCCATCCGCTACCAACACCATTACCACCACTATGGGACGAAAGTCTGAAAGGTTGCGAATGGATCCCATGCCCAACCATTGGAGCCGTTCGGGATGCTACTTAGGCTACACCTATCGGAAGGCCGAATTTATGAACGATGACTCTGGAAACTCGGTAAATGACGTTCCTTCTTAAATGAAGAAGCTGTTAATAAGACTCTTTAAGCATCCAAGACCCGATTCCTTATATCAACGACGAATTTGACAACTTTACTATCCACTGGTCTACTGTGCTTGGCACCTGGATACGGACTACAGCCTTGTGGCCTACACCATTCTCCACCTTGGAACACACCGTTTCAGAATTCCAAAACCAAATCGCCTTTACATGTCGGGATCAGTGAACTGCAATTCACTTGTTTAAGTGCCCTCGTCGTTCACCAGAAATGCGTGTTTTTAAACACATTGGAGCACCCATTTTGAATCCTTGAATAAAGCGATCACTAATGCCTGAAAGCACCTTTGATCCATTTAATCAGTCCTCACAAACGGGTGACTTAGAGGTGACCACGTGCTTCTATTTGATTAATTAGTTGCGCATTTTAAGCAGACACTTCTTGAGTCGAAAATTGGTAGACATATTATCAGTTAAGAGCTTTGATGCCTTCAGTAACGGCCATGTAAAAACTGAGTCTGGAGTAGTAGCAGTCTCTACTCACGTTATTTTTTGTGGTAATGCATAACAATTCAGGTGGCTACTGTGGATTGACACCGCAAGTCTTGAAATCCTTTCTTCAATAGGTGTGGACACCTCCTCCTTTCAGCGGAATGCTCTGTTTGCCAAGAGGGACGACCAGCAGAATCTGTATAGCAATCATTATTTTAGCAGTGATGCTCTTAAGTGTCATTTATCAGCAGTCAGAGGACATTGATCCCCAAGACACACGTTTCCTCCCTGTTGCAAATTACAGCAGCATAATAAACGAAAAAGACCCGGAATTTTTTCCTGCCATTACATCAGCCGATCATCCTCATTGTCTCGCATTCCGTCAAAGCTTTCCCATGATCACTCGACCCAACGGTGACATGAATGTTGCATTCACAGTGGTGGTGCATAAGGACGTTCTTCAGATCGCTCGTTTGCTACGCATGATCTATCGGGTGAACAACTACTACTGTATTCACTTGGACGCCCGCTCATCCCAACAATTTCAAGAGGCAATCCAGGGCGTTGCAGCGTGCTTTGGACCAAATGTGGAATTAGTGCCAGTGGAAAGGCGAGTTGCAGTGAATTGGGGCGATGAGTCTGTCCTGATGCCACAGTTGATTTGTGCACGACAGGCGCTACTAACCGATCCCACATGGCATTACCTTATCAACATTGTGGGTCAAGAGTTTCCCCTCAAAACCAATCTTGAATTGGTGGCAGCTTTGAAGGCCTTGAATGGGTCCAACCTTGTTGAAGCTTTTCCCATTACGAGGTTCAAGGGATGGGTAAGGGATAAAACACTACCAATTAATGTGAGTTTCGAATATTTTCGGTTTATTATCTCATGTAGTGATTGAAAAGAGTAAGGACTAACAAGTTTTACTTGTCGTATGTAATCTGCATTACTGCAAGGATAGGGATTACCGTTTGATATTCTTCACGAAGACTGAAAGAGGTTTTCACTTGCCGTGAGAAGCATGGAAGGAGATTAGGAAAATGAAGAGCCAATGTAATACCTGTGTGTTAGAAAGCTGTCCTGCTAAAAGTTTACACTTTCTCAGTTTCACTGTTCTCTAACAAGTAGAAAGTGTAAATTTTTACCCAATGTAGTATGGAATTAGGGGTAATTTGTTAATCAAATTGACTGGTTGCTTGAGAAAATACTCATGGAAATATTTTCTTTGAATGGTGCAATGCTTTTTTCCAAATGGAATAGAGTCTCGCAGAGGATGGAACCATTAAAGATCATCCCTCATTTTATCCCAAGCAGTGATCTTACGAGACATTTTGCTACATACACGAGAGCCTATCGGGTATAAATAATGCATACATTCTTCGACAGACTCCACCTGCATTTGTGTGCCCATTGCAGAGCTTAAATCCACGTCTTCACAGCTTTGACGCTTGATTTGATGGTGAGAAAAAATAATGCACTTAGGCTTTGATGCTGTGCGAGAAATTCCTTACTGCGTAGTCAAATCCCTCATCCGGATCAGCGCGTTGTTCGACTCTTCTGCATCAGTCGTAAGAAAAAGCTTATATGATGCTCAGCATGCTCTAAATGGCTGAAATTCAAAGTACACATGAAGGATCGTCTACGAATTCACGACGTCAGATTCAACTTGGCTCAGGTGTTTAGGATCAGAACTTCCATAAGCTGAATGTTTATCAGAGAGAATAGTAGGTAATCTGTGAACTGGAAGTGGAAACACTACGGTCAGAGACCTCATCAGAATATCCATGGTCACTACCAACGTAGTATCAATGCTTGTTGTATCGTGACTGGGAAAATCACCACTGCAGCGTGCCTCTCCTGCAATCCCCTTTTCAAGTGGCTGCTTCTATCGCACTACTAGTCTTGCCTTTCATTTTGTTTAGCGTTGTCTGGACAATTTTAACAGCGTTCACATCAGCTATAACGGGTAGTAGGAGAAAATCCTAGTTACTTTCAATTGTACGTGGTTCCCTTTTCCAAAGGCAGCACTCCTGCTTGAATGCTCCAGGCAAATTAAACTGGACCGACTTATTATTTTCTTGTTGAAAGGGTTAAGCTCGGATGAAATGGTGCTAATATGTTTATGAAAACGAAAAGTAGGTTTACTTCTTGCTTGATGATTGAAGAATGACCTTTGGTTGACAAGGTGTTACAGTAGAACCAGTATTCGTACCTAATATTAAGTAGCAGTATTTTAAAACTGAAAAATGATTGCTGTATGCTAACACCATTAAAGGTTTCATTCCTTCCTCTACCTTGCGGGTGCAAGTCTTAGTCACAAAGTGCCTTGACATTACTATGAAATGCATACGCAGACATGTTTAAGAAGTATCATGTTTAACAAAATACACATGCATGACTTACAGTGTTTCGGAAATTCGACGTAGACCACGAAACGGTAGTTAAGAATCTCTCAGTTTTGATCAGTAAAATTGATTTAAACAGTTTTTGAAGGAAGGTGAAAATGAGTAGCTATCTGCACTTGCCACTAATTTCTCTTAACCCTTCAGGCTACCTGGTACAAAGGCACCATCTATGGCGCATTTAGACGGGAATTTGTGCATGAGGCAGTGATAGGAACAGCCATGGCCCCCATTCGTAAAACAATCCTTCAGCATGGAATATTCAATCATCCTGATGAATTGTTCTTCGCCACTCTTGCCTACAATCCCCATTTGAAGCTGCCGGGCGCATGCCTCATAGCCCCGCCACCGATGTCTGAGGTGAACTTGGGCTTTCTCGCAAAGTTCGTCGTCTGGCGAGACTATAATATTGCCTGTCCCACGAAGTACACTCGCTCCGTCTGCATTCTTGGCATGCCACACGTATCTCAACTGCGCAAGTTGCCACACCTCTTCGCCAACAAATTCTACGCAGACTACCACCCAGAAGCCTATGACCTGATGGAGGAATGGTACTTTGAGAAAATCGTAAAAGAACTTGCCTCAGGAACTTACACAGCAAGCTCATTTGACATCAGTGTCTATGCTAATCGGTCCTGCTCTCGCCAACACCTGTAAATACTAACTTAATGTTTTGACTTCTTCCAAATGGGTAGAGTGAATAAGGCAATATGGGGTAGCATGCAAGCAACCTGCAGCTGAATGTAGCCGAAATGTGTGGTCACTTCATAGCTCCCTATATTAAGTCTGAGAAATGAAAAGCACTTTCTTTGTTGTGGGACCGTTAAAGGTCCTGAAGTGCCGTGTTTACTTTCTAAAATGGAGGTAAACGCGTTAACAACAATAATACCGAATCATTTGATTGGAAGTTTGATGGTTCTTTAGGAAAAGTAAGATCAGTTTTACCATAGGTCCGGGGAATATGGGAGTGCAACATTCCTGAGGATCTCAGTAAGTAATTAAAACGCATCATTATGCATGAAAGTTGAGATCAGAGCCAACAGAATATCCACACTGTCACAGAACTGCATTACTCTTTCATTACCAGAATTATTGCGCTTTTAAACAACCACGGTATAACATTCAAACTAAGTAGTGTCCCCTACACAATCAACATGAGTAATTGAAATAAGCATTTAAAGCAGTCAGGGTAGGATTGACACGAAGTCCTGTTTTTATGGCTCTCTTCATATCTTCCAGTGAAGGAAACTTGGACTTCTACCCATCGGTGGACATTGTTAAAAGGGTTAGCACGTAGGGCTAAACAAAGTGGAAGGGGTTTTGGTAATGGTTGAGGTGGGGCTATGAAGTGCGTACACAACCCCGACACCTAGCCTAATTGTGATTTGAGCAGTCTACCTTGCTGTGTTTTACTACTCCTCCATTACTGGATCGACTTTGGCATTTACCTTGTCTAAGAATTAGGTGCTGGCGCATTCAAATGTACTCGAACGCACACTTTACCAAATGGGCCATCAATCCAACTGAGTGAGTCGCACTTTCTGCGATGCTAGCAAAGGAATTGACAGAATTGTAAGCTTATCACAGGCTATAAGCATCTCCTACACCAAAATAGCTCTGCATGCAGATTGCTACCAATGTAACCTGATGCATTTCCCATAGTAAAGCGCTCCTTCCGTGTGCCAGAAACTATTTGATTGTTTGTGGCGGAGTATAATGTCATCAAAGAAGAAATATTTACCAGAAACCGAGAATCTGTCTTTTGAATTTGGTGAACCAAATGGCAATGAAGGTGGTGGATCACAAAGTGTTTTGCTACTACTAAAGAGAGAGTAGGAATGTAATGATGGAGGCGTAACACTGGTCGTCGTGGTACGATTGAGGGACAGGTTAAAAGTGGGCAATCGCTTTACAGGATGAACAAGCGGAGCAAATAACATTATGGAAAAACATGGCACTCAAAGCTAAAAATCAGGGAGAATCACGTGGGGGCATAAAGTAAGAAAACACAACAAAGTAATAATAAAGGAAGAAAGTGGCGGGAAAAGTGCAAAAGGAAAAACGGCTACAGAAAGTAAGAACAGACATATGCAAGTAGTAGCGTTGATATCTACACAAGGAAACAGATTAAGGGAAATAACAGAAAATAGCAAGAATGAAGGAGCTAAACGCATAAAGGTGCTTGGGGAATGTAGGGAAATAGGAGAGAGGAAAAGAAAGCAATAGATTCAGATAAAAATAATTAGCAGGAATTCTTTTAAATCATTGATGCTAACTGCGCAAAAGCAACCAGTCACTTCACCGCTCATTCCGACCCGCATCGAGTACTTCTTCTCCTTTGTTCTCCACGTTTCACACTTGCTCACCCACTATCGTTCACCACAACGCATTTTAACCTTCCTCCACTCACTTTGCGCCGTTTTGCATTGCCTTCACCATGAGTCTTGCGCCGATCGCACATAGAGTGGAGATGATGGAAGTGAGGAGAGCTCATGGCTTCGCTGCTCATGGCTCGCCTCTTTCTCCTCTTCCTCCTCCTCCTCCTCTTCACACTATTTCGCTCACTTTCCTACATCTCAACACAATTCAACCTTTTTTTGCTCAACTTACACCCTTCCACATTGATGGATGTTGTTTCACCATCGGATGGCACACTGCATGTGTAGAAATGAGTTCCTACACAGGTCAAATGCTGCAATTCTACTTAAAAGATAAAAGTAGGGTGGTATGGAACTATGCACATAAGTCAAGATTGGATGCGGATGGTTTGGGCGATGTCAAGCGTGATGGTAAACACTCCCTACAGATTTGGCCATGAGCCTATCAGGTAGGCAGGATACCTCGAAGCAGCTCCAACTCTTACTGCTGTTCAATTGAATAGACGCGCGAAAAGGTGGGTTCACAGACATGCTGTTAAAATCACTACTAGCGCATGTTAGCTAATGCTGACAGGGCAGAGAGTTAAAACCCCACATGTGCGCTTAAGAAATAAGCTTAAACTTCTCCCCCAGGCCTTCTAAATAATTACATTTTCATTTTGTTAAGACTTTGCACTTTGCAGGATAAACTAAAAGAGATTACCTTATGCGCGAATTGCTTTAATTTGCTTCTTGAACCTTTTTTCACAATTAATGACTTTGGTTTGACATGCTGAGTAGTACATTTCATCTAGTCTTTTTATTGTCATCCTGCAAATCTTCCTTAGCGCCTGTCCATTAGCTCTCCACATTTTAATTATGATAATTTGAAAATTCCCGGGTGTTTTGCTCTTTGAACGGTGGTGCAATATTTTTGATTGGATGTTGAAGATGAAGCTCCCTAACATTCCTTGCTGCCACTCTGCTGCTCTGCCTTCCATCAGTCTGTTAGCCCTCGATTGTATCGTTCACATTTCCTTTTATTCCCTTTTTATCCTGCAACAGACCTGCACCGGATTTGTGGAATTGTAATAGCTCGTCACTTTAAAACAAGTTTCTCAGCATTCTCTTTTATTTCAAAAAACTAAATCTCGTGGATATCAGTCTTGTTCACATTTGTCTCACTCAACACTTTCTTTCCCGAATCAGCAGCATGGCGAAGAGTTCGTCCACACGGGCTGAAAACGAGTAGGTGTCATCGATGCAATGACCTCCAACTTTAGCTACAGATCCCACCAAACTTATGCCGAGATGTTACACCATTCCGTCATATCAACATAACTGCCATCTAGTCCTTGCCTATCCCAAACCACTGAAATGGAAAGCAGCACAAATACATTACATTAAATATCACCTCGTAGTACAGTTGGTGCCATCGAGGAAGTGGTGACAAATTTGAAATACAAATACCGGTCCTGCAGGTATTCCTAGCCCCTACGAACTTGGCTGGCCAAAAATCAGGAATGACGACCACTAATCAGGAGTGTGCGTGTGTCTTACACCAGTAGCTAAAGGTGGGAGTCGCCGCACGTCCTCCGGGCCATCCTGCACCCACCATTCACAGGCGCGATCCCACCACTGCACCACGTGGGAGCTTTTGGCTGCTGGGTTTCCCCCCTGGCCCGATGCGCCCCTCCTTAGACGACCTGGAGACCACAGCCCTCCGGCATGGTCACCATATCGACGCCGAGCTTGGCGTGGACGCCCGATCCGCATGCGCGGGTGCAGTGTGGAACTCCCGGCGACGACGGCTTCCACCACCCGGCCTCCAAGTAGCTGGATTACAGGCGCACGCCACCACGCCCAGCCAGCCGTTCACCACTCTTAAGCAATTAAATAAACATTCAACTTATTCTGCCAGCACTACACGCTCGCTCTACCCTTCGTGCAGCTCGCAAGTGGTTGCATGCGCTGACACACGCATCATAGCTTTTAGCCACGTGTGATTCGTTACTAAGACGTCAGAGAAGAGTGTGATTACATGGTGTTGCATGCCCTATCATCAGAGTATATGCACACACAAATGGCTTTATGCGAGTTAGAATCTTGGCTTACCCTAGGGAAAAAGTAGTAGAAACTTTTTGTTTTAAGATAGTTTTCTCCAGGGCTTCAAAATTTAAATGTACTGGTCTTTTAATTTGCTGCAGATGATGTATCAGTTCAGTTGCGTTGAGAGAGCTCAAATGGGTGTGTTGATATTGCAGTGATTTCGACCAGTACTGTTTGTGATGTCAGACACTGCATAATAAGAGATAGTAAAGAGCCTGCTTAGGAGTGGAGCCCTAACTGAAGAACACTCTTTTGGATAAAAAAGCGTTCGTTGAGAACCTTGGTCACAACTCCGGATTCATTCATAATTTTGTGCGACCATCATTCTCAAAGGCAGTATGATTTAAGGCCACTGTCTCACTTCGGTTTGAAATCAGTGCGTTCCATGTACGGTGGCCGTGTTCTTCTACTCCTGTTAGCCCTCTTCTCCCCCGTAACATCTCAACATCCTCCGACCTTCAGTCTCAACACTGTCGACTTCAGCATCCCCATCCATCACTAAATAATCAAATGGCACTCAAAGCATGCCCTGCTAGATAATGAGACATTTGTTTAACACATCTCACCGAAGTGAATTTAGTTGGTAGTTTTCTACTACTGATGGAGAAGATAGCAATCAGCTTAAAATAGATCTAAAGGTATAGAATAGGGGACAGCATTAGGGAGAACAGGTTGTCTCTGTGTAAAGAGGTGCTAATTGCGCATGATGTTTAAGCCACAAAATGAGCCACGTTGCTATAAACACGTAAACACTTACTTCGGTTTACATTGGCAGCTATAATCAGCTGCTCTAAGAACCAATAATCAGAAATTTGTCGTAGACAAAATCATACTTCATAATAATTTAAAGGACCACCTGTGACAATACCTGATTGCAGTGTCATTTCTTGCATTTGATAGAGACATTGATCATTTAAAACTACCCCAGTATCATCGGACTTGAGACATGTCTCTTTTAAACTGCTACAACAGTATACAGTGCTTGTCGTTGTAACGAGTTTAGACTTTGATGTGGAATTTAAGATGTGTTTTTGCATTCGTTACTGCTTTTCGATTGCTGCGGCATTGTAAAGCCAACAGCACCTGACAAATGATGATCTGAGTTATTTCAAGTGATGAGAATTATGTGGTTCTAAGGAATAGGTCAGACCCATTCACATCGCCACGTTGCCTGTTAGTAATTCACGGGGAAACTAAGCACCACCGTCCCAATACTCTCTTTACCTCACAAAATCACGGTACCATAAAGTGCTAGTTCCCACAAGCACAAGACAATAAGCTTTTACTCTGATATTTGAACACGAATCCTAACCCACCACTATGAGATACATGACTTGGTGCAACCTAATAGCATGCGTTTACCAAATACAGAAACCGCGTGCGTGCGGTACTAGTGGTCAGATATGTAAACCCCACGATAACAATGAAAACGTAATCGCGTATTTATAAATTTAGTACGGTATTATCGGTTGCATATTAGAGCCAGTGAACTGTGCACTGGTCTACACCATCTCCGTGTTGCTGATCTTGGAATTCTGCACCAAGGCACCAGGGACTCAAACCATCGCCCAGTTTATTGGCCGTTGCTTTGGCGAAGTTGCTTACATCCTCACCATCACTCTCAGCCTCCTGACCGGCCTCTACATCCTCTCCCTCAACGTCATTGATAATTCCTGCTTCCTGCCAACGTTTTGCTAGCAACGTACATTGTATTGTATGCGACCGTCAGGATTGCCTAAAATCAGCCGGTTGACGTAGCGATCAAAAGTGACTGTGTTGCCAACACTAAGAGGAAGGGTGTCATGGACAAGCAATTGTAATGAGCGTTAGGATGTAGTGCTATCGAGCTGTAACAAAGGACAAAGTGCAGGACAAATAAGTTGACACATCAACGTCATCCGAAATAGTGTGTGTAAAACGTCTGATTCATCTTAACTGACTAATTTCTAGCAATGAGCACATTCTTCCAGTAGACAAGACCGAACCCGTGGCAATGGAAATTAGGCTAGAAGCGGCCACATTTAGACGGACAGCAAAAAGCATGCTGAGCTCTATGTCAAAACTAGGGAGCAACATTGTTATTTGTTTAATAACGATGAAGTATGCACATGGCCAATGCCAACACACAAAGCCTTGAAGTTGTGATAAACAGTTCGTTTACAATTTTGACCTGCTTCAGTGTTGCTTGCATCACCATGAAACACAGAGAGTGACATCATTCTGTGTATGGATGATGTAAATATGGCACGAGTTCTAAAGCATGGTTAAAACATGGATTTTGTGTGTCCTGGCATTTAGAATGCCTTTGGAATCAGCACAAAACACAGCTTTCCGAGCAAACAGCGGGTGAATGCTTCTGAACCAAAATCACTGCCTTTTGTAGGCACTTATCAGAGTATGGGTTCCAACTGTAGCTAAGGTATTTGCCCAACAGCCATTGCATTGAGAACAAAGGCATTTGGTTTGTGCTGATTGCAGTCATTGCACTCTATTTGCAAAAGTAATAAATAGTTCTCTAAGTTATCACTAAGGTAATTTCTGCAGCAACAAAAGAATCAGTTTGGCTTGATTGTACTGTTACCCACTCAAATGCAGCATATGAGTTAGAGATGTAAGAACTATTACCACAGATAGTGCTTGCATTGACGCTCTCTTCTCCCTAACAGTCGGTTCGAAGATTTTGGATGCTGTGACACAGGATATGAACAAAACGGCTATCGTGTAGGTATTGTTCATTCTGGTTGGTGCCATGGTGACAGTGGCGCGATTCAGAAGCTGCAGCCTCATTCTCTACATCATCATTACCACCATCCTTCTCATTTGTGCCTTTCTCGTTACCATTGTGCTGAACGTGCCTATCTACGCGCCAATTGGTATGTTTTCTTCATTACTGCTTTTGGTGTGCTCTCTTCAAAACTTGCAACTCGGCTGCTTAGAACTATTTAAGGCAAAATGGATGATCGTATAAAAATTCGATTTTAGAAGGTTGATGGTAGTTTTGTGATGATAGGGTAGAGATTGCGCGATCACATGCATAGTAAGGCAGAGTCGAACAAGATAAAGCAAAGATAATTTAATCTGAAGCAAAATGCGTATTTTTGTGCTTTGCTATCAAAAACTATTGTGAATTTTGCGAGAAAGGTGATGCTGTTTGCGTGTACAAAGCATTGCAAAATTGCATGTTCAGAGGAAAGCAGGGGAATGTCCAGAATACTACTGAGCTTGAATAGGTAAACTTAAAAATAGTCCTCCAATTTTTGGACAAAGTGATTCAAATAATCTTCAAAAGGCAAAGCATATTGGGCGCGGATATAGCCATAGCAAAATAATTACAATGAGGTGAATTGCAGTATATCAGTAATTGTCCTTTCTTTTGGCGGCACGTTCTTTCGAGCACACTAACAAATAATAAGGTTGGCCAGAGCGGTTCATGGAGCTGTCACTTAGTTTAAACCTCACATTTTCAAATTAACACGAAGGAGATTTTGTGATTGGAGCATGAAGTTTCGTCAAGCACACACAATTGTAGCAAATGAGTTGCCATAACAAGGGTGTAACTGACGTAAGACTAACAAATCTCACTTATGCCATTTTCGAAACAAAAGCGGCGATGTACTGCTCTATTAACACGAGTCGTCAAACGACTTGTTCACATATTTGGTACCATCCAGTTGACTCCAGAACAACAAAGGTTTTCCACATACAATGTGCATTCCTGAGCAAGTCAGCTATTGTTTACGCATAAAAGTAAGCGGTTAAACCAGCCGGCTTTGAAAGGAAACTTAATGAACTGAAGGCGCACAAAGGGTTAGAAGCCGAGTTAAGGCTGTGTTCTGAAGTAAATGGCCAATCCTTAAAATGAAATGCTTACCTTAAATATAAATTCATCGCCAACTTCCACACTACAATATTTAAGTAGCATAGATATCCTTTACAAGCTACTGACATGCTACAACAATTCAAATTACGAGATCGGTAACTCCATGGCTGGTGGATTCGATGGCGGTCACCTCAACAAGAGCCTGATTAACTTAATTCGTAAGTTTGCGCATCCGTACCATTCGTTGATGGCTCGTACGTTAGACGCAGCTTTTACCATCCATCTAGGGGTGGGTTACAAGAATAATTGACTTTCACAAAACGGCATGGTGCTAGTGATAATTAATCAGACACTATGGGAGATCTCGATCAATTTGCCGCCAAACTATGGTGTGCTCGGCCTTCTTTTGGCAATCATCATGGCCTTTTGCATTTCCAACGCATTTGACATCGTCTGTGGTTTGGGATTCCAAGCATTGGAATCGGCATTTTTCAATGCAGCTCTATTTAACGAGACGCAAAAGGCATCCAGTAGGCGTGCATTTTCTCTGACTTTTAAAATGTGACTCTTGTACGCAAAGCAAATTCCAAACTGATTTCAGTTTCACCCCTGATGATCAAACACGAATGCGATTGTGTGGTATGTGTGCCATTAAAATCAGCACGTTTTGTTGCATTTTACAAACATTTCTCCTTGCTCTCGTACTTTTCTATATAACAAGGCATTAGCAGCATCATTCGACTGCATTTGTTTATCTCTCATGCTTTCCACATTACAGGGAAATGCATTCAGCCACAATATTTTTAAAGATTAAAAAATCATGCATAACTGTGTGAGACTTTGATCTTAGACACAATTAGTAGTGGTGAGATGACACATTTCACGTTTCAGCACTAGTATGGCTACTGTGATACACATACATGGCGCAATAGAAAGGGGTTTCGGCAATTACTTGTATAGCTACAAGTTGACGATAATTGTCGGCGTCAACTTCGAAACTGATGTATTTCAACACTGACTACTTTCACACTTGCACTACGTGAGGAATGGAATGCAAGATCTTAGTACGCGTAAACTCCCTCTCTCCTTCAAAAACACTGCTGCAGCCACCTCACCTCACCTCAGCTCAGCTCAGCTCAGCTCATTCAATTAATATAATGGGCAAGATTTTTCTAGATTTCTGCCGTAGTTACCTTAGGTCTTGTTGCTGGCAAATAAATTTTTTCGATGACATTTTATCTCTGTGTATTTGTTACGTTATTTTGATAAAATCGGAGTTTCTCCTGCAATCCTAGATGGCGATGCTTATTCTTGTTCGTGTGGTCTTGCACGTTAATTTGCCACCGTTTCCCTACAAATCAACAAGCTATATGTAATAGCACTTAGACAATGTTGAGTCGAATTGGAATGAAATTTAATTAATTTGTTATCTACAGGACGAATGAATTTTAAATAGGTACTGAAAGGGGCAGCGAAAGAATCCACATATTGAGTCCTTGTTACGAGAGGATGCAATTGACATGCGGACTACGGGTTGTGACTTTAATTAAAGATAAAGATCTTCTCCACGTGTTCCAACGATCAGTCGAGTGTGTTGGTGCAGGTTTACGAGGGTGAGCGTGCGGTGACGAGTGGCAACAACTTGTTGGGCAAATTTGAGTTGTCAGCAATCCCACCGGCTCCGCGCGGTGTACCTCAGATTGAGGTGTCCTTCGCCATTGACAAAAATGGCATTCTCAATGTAATGGCGGTGGACAACTCATCAGGGAAGGAAAACAGCATCACTATCAGGAAGGACAAGGGTCGTCTATCGGAGAAGGAGATACAGTAGAAAAAATGAAGCTGGGGGAGGAGAAAGAGAGTAGCAGGATGGCAGCGAGAACCATTCTAGAAGATTACGTTCGCAGCATACGATCGAAAATGGGTGAAAACAAGACAAAAGAGAGGGTACCAGAAGCTTTTCGATGTAATATGCTCAAGATGTGTAAGACGACTACCAAGTGGATGGATACCGACCAACAGGCCACAAAGGAGAAATACGAGCTGATGTACATAAATTTGGAGGCTCGCAACAACTCAATTATTTTGACGAAGAATTTTAGTTCGTGAGCATGGCGATTCGTAAACTTAAACGCACTACTTTGAACACTTGATCTTCGAAAGTGTCGAGTAACAGTAGCTAGACACGATTATTTAACCCTATCCCATTATATATTGTTACATTTGCCCACTCACTTAGATATTAATATCTTTTACAACATCAATCTTTACTTACTTCGCCTGCTGACTTTTTGAAGTGGACGTTTGTGCAAATAATTTGTGTTCGAATGAGCAGTTGCACCCATATTCTTTCCCAACCAGCCAAGCATCATTGCAGAATTCGGTATCGACTTTGGTAAGTGGGTCATCAAACTTCGTGTGGTAATTTAACTTTTAAGGCGTATCGGTAAGTTGAGTTGTTACATAAATCCGCATTTGTCTCAAGTGCTGATGACACTTGAAGCAGATGTCATCACCACCGATGGTTAATAAGTTGCAGACATAAAAATGCTGCACTCCCGACCCACTGCATTCGAGTGCTTGACTGAGATGTTGTGAGCCACTGACGTAAAGCACCAGCAACCGCACATGTGGAAAAGTAGGGGCAGAGCTCCCCATCCTACCGTTGCATACATTTCCGTGCATTCAAAGCTTATACATCACTTAACGACCATGAGGCTTCCAAATGCCCACACGCTCACAGAAGCCGCCATCGTTGCGCAACCGTTATGCAGGATGGAGCGAGGGTTACTTGGGCGCAATGCGTCATGCTATTGCGTACTCCAAAGGTCAGTTTCTCGTCTCTATCCTCCTTTTGCATTGAATGTCTCCTTGATCCGACTTTGCCTTTTGGGTAACTCGTTCTTGCTTGATGCTATTCCCAAAATCATCTGCTTTGCCTATGAAACGCACGAGTTGGTGGGTTGCATCCATACCTGCAGCATCCCTTCTCTTACACCCCACCCACCTCATTCTTCATCAAAGCACGTGTTCCGCAAAACTTGAGATGGTCTGCTACAATCACAAATCCATCACTTGCTACTTTATCGTATGTGTGCTCCTCCTACCCTTCATCATTACTATTATTATTATCCTTGTGGTATGTGTTCTTTTTTGACTCGCTTCCCTAGCTCATTGGAGACCAGAGGCATTGATGGCAGAACTGCATCAAAAGCTTTTAACTCTTTTAAGCTTTGGCCTCTTCATACTTCAATTCATGTTCCCCGTTTCGTGCACCTGAATGTGACCAAAAAGGAGTTCACGCTATTGTATTACAAAGGCAAATCCCATTGCGACACTTTGGTCGCTGCTGTCAGGTTTCGAATGTGGTTGGTCATTAATTGCTTGAGAGAATGCAGACATGACGCCTGAGTTACGGCAGCAACATGTGCCATTCGAGGGGCCAGGTCTTGCCACTAAATGCCACACTATTTTCCTATCCAACAATTAGCCATACATCTGCCTGCAAATACGCATGCACACACACACTGCGTCCGAGTGACCGATTCGTTCGTCGTGCATTGCATCCAGCTGTCTAGAGGGCCGAAAGCGCATTAAGCGAGGAAAGTGACCAGTGTTAGAAAGCAAAGAATACTCATTGCAGTAGTATCGGAGCATGGACACAATGGCTAACTTTGTGTATTCTTTGCGGTCCTCGCTAGCCGGTGAGGTGATTCGTACTGCCAACAGCCGCTCCCTTTTTTCACATGCGGTGCCTTATAGTAAAGAGTGCATCCGATTCGCGTTTGCCAAAATTGTGAGTAAAAGCCACTGTCAACGGGGCTGACCGTTACGGTTCAGCGCCTTTGCTGCCTATACCTTTACGATTGGGAAGGTCATCACCAAGTTGAACACACGTTACGCCAGTTTAACAGCACTTGGTTTCAGCTCCCAAGGTAAAGTAGCGCATCATGTGCAACCATGTTCTGATACAAATGCCAACAACTTCTAGGAGGAGGCGGAGAAAGGATTGGTGATCAGTTTAGGACTTCCTCAAGAACTCCAGTCTGTCGTTGAAGATATTCTGCAATAACTTCACCCATATTTGTCCTCAGTCATGACGCCTTGAATTGCAACTTTCCCTATTTCTCGATGTCCGCCGCATTTAGGATGTCTGAATTGTAAACTTTCTGCGTACATATAAATTGATTTCTTAACCGTCTATCTGTAAATATAATGTGTCTACGAGCCATTCAGAAGTTAGTGCTTTTTATTTCACCTTCTCTAGCCAATTTCCAGGTGTTGGCGCTCAATCATCCAAAATGAATTTGAATAGTTGTGCCGTGATTAGTGGTTACTGTGTTGTAATGCGTCAAAAGTAATAAGTGAAAGCAATGCACAAGTGTGCAAGCAGTATGGATTATCAACCAGTTCGGCACAGCATAAGGCGATTCGATAGGCAAGTCAATATCTCCAACTTTTACGCCTATATGGGTGGCATACTGCAAAACTTACCAATGTTGATCCTAGCAGACTGCTTTTAAGTCCTCCAATTATGCGACCATTTGCTGCGGAGTCGTGCAGATCACGTCTGAACTGCTCTCTTCGATGCAACCACGCAGACGTACGTTCCCAGCCCACGCGATGAGTTAAATCTGCTCTCTTCTTGATACAAAGGAAAAGCGGATGACATTTATGACATGAGGGCTGTTCACATTTGCATCAAGGAGCCATTAAACAAGCATTTGAATCTACTGGTCGCGCACTGTAGGGAAGGGTTGAGCTTTTATTCTATTGCCAGAATAGCCATGATCGGATTGACTTCATAGGTTGATTCACACCCCTTACTGCTCAATAAATGCCCTTTTGCTTCCCTTTTTATTTTGATGTTCCTAAGGTTCATTGCTCTTGTAGGTTTCTCTTAACCCCTCCAAATCCTCATATTTGTTAGCGAGACATACACCTCCCTCATTCACTTGGCTAAAAGTAGACAAGAAGAGGATGCGCTCTATTGGAATGGGCTTTCAGCTTTGCCGTCTCACCCGTGGCAATATTGTTTCTTCATCAATGCTTCACACAACCCGAGCCAGCGCCTTGATTTGAGTGCCAGGGTAACATCTTTGCTGGGGGAAACATATCGCTCAAATATGAGAAGAGGAGGCTGTGCACAAAAAGATATTGTGTGAGAACGTGCCAATTGCATGCAGAATTAGGTTAGGTGACGTACAACTAAGGAAATGCGTCCGAAGATGTTATGCTACCCCAAAATTGGTGAAATTAATCACTAACTTGCCAGTACACGATATCGTGTTTATGGCCTTTTAAGCAAAATGACAATTTAGTGTTTCCTCCTAAAATGTGCTCTCACCATGCAAACAAGAAGGTAGTCAAGGCCGCCTCATTAACTTATTTGAAAGGGTCGAGACAGTCAGGCGAACAGAGTAAATGTCGTCTGTGTCTGCGTTCGTGACAAGGTGAGGCGAAGTGCAGTGTCTGGAATGGATTGAATTTAAGTGTTGCAAAACGAAGGCTATTATGCCCTCCTTAGTGCAATTATATTGTCAAGTAAGGTGGAGGTTAAGTGCACCTCTGAATGCACACGTGTACTCAGTTCATACTACTTTAACTAGGTTCAAATAGTTTTATAGTTTGTTCGAAAGTCAGGACTCTGGAAGGCCTAACAACATGGCATAGGCATTTCCGTGCATGCATGTGATCAAATGGTGATTTGCAAGCGCATTTTAGTTCTGCAATTAAGCAAAGCTTACAATCCTCAACTCACGAATTCGATGTCTATGAGCAGGACGTTGATCACCACTCGAGCACGCAAATAAGCAGCCATGGCACCCACATTCATTCTATGGTCCTCTTAAGACCAAGAGAGACTCATTAAAAGGACGGGCTGCACAGCAATAGCTTGACATAAAGTCGCACTGATATAAAGGGAGCCTTACTTGAATAAAGTTTTTGGTACTGCGGTAGTACAGCAACAGGACGATCCACAGTTGGGTTTTTCTGCAACTAGGCAGTCTTATAGTAGGTCTTAAGTGTCTAGCTTACCTCTTTGATACTGACGTCCAGCTCCTATTGCATTTTCGAGCCGCCTTTAGGTTTCCCAAATGTCTGGACACGAGGGTAAGGTGGTTGCTTAAGACAGCTCTACTGCATTTTGTTAAAGCAAATTTAACAGAAAAAAAGTTGTATTACCGCCTTAAATAGAAAAAGGTGTGATTTGCCTGACAGAGTCATTGATCTAGATTTAGTAACCTAAGCTTTGGTATCCCATTCGCTTCTCTTATTTTGCGGCAGAACTTGGTTCTCTCAGACCTAGACAAAACACCTGGCAATAAAAAAGCGTTGATTAGGAAAAAGAGAGCACAATTGGTTGTACTAGCATGCATGGATGCTGAAGTGGAGCTCTCATGGCTTCAATGCTACAGTCGGCGTCAAATAGAACAATCAGAGTGGAAAGAATTGATTCCAGAAACAGACCTGTCCAAAACGCCGTGGCTATTTCAAATTAGCAACCTTCGGCACTTCTTCGCCAAACTTTTGTAACAAAATGCGCCAAACTCGGTCATTAATTCTTGTTTGTGAGTAAAAAATGGACTAATTTAGCCAAGCTCATGCATTCCATTCCCGTGACAGCATAGCCTTCAGTGCCAAACCGACCCATTCTTCCACTTACCCTCATTCTAAGCTTTGCTAACTGGCTTTGTGTACACAGTCCGCTGGGGTTAATGGGTGCCATCGACTTTGTTGGCACAAATCATGCAAAAGAAATGCAACTGCTGTGTCAAAATCCTGTGTGGGATAGGGATGGATAGCGTTCAGGGCGATGTGGAAAGAAGTGACTCCATCATGATTCATTTAAAGGTGCATGCTGGAGGTATTTAGCATTTGCTCTCGCCTACTCGTCCTCCTGCTCCGATCATTTAACACCCAAGCAATTTATGCTGTGACGGTACTGCATCTTTCCTTCACTTCCCTTCTTTTACTGCTCCCTCATGTTTTGCTTTGCAGAATGCTCAGGTCTGTCAGGAATTAATCGAATTTTGGTGGGCACGTTTGACTACTTCAAATGCGGTCTCCTCCTTTACCAAAACACACACACGCATACATTGGCCGCGCGCCGCTGTCTTCAGTGTACTCCGACAACACCTGCTCACTCACTCACCCACCCACCTGCCTGCATGTACGCATGCATGCCAGCATGCTTCGTACGTGCAGCGTGACAATGATCAGACGGTTGACTCTCAAATTGTGAGACGACCGATTAAATTAATTGCATAGGTCTGTCAGTAGCTCACGAAACTCGTCAACTTGCAGCAGCAACTGCCTTAGCACGATGGGCCTTATTTCCATGTTTCGCAAACTGGAATCGCATTTCTCCAAATCAAGAGACAGGAAGGGCCGTTCAGACGATGAAGCAATAGCAAAAGGGATAATGAAGAAGAGAAATACTTCCGACCCATTCCCCTATCCCTCACCAATGTTGCATCCTTACTACGCCGATCAAGGGCGAGTGAAGCACATTTACAACAAGAAAATATGGTGTGGAAGAGCATGCGTATTGTAAAATGGAAAGTGACGACTGTGACACTGTGGTAGACCCACCTACATCTTGTGGAAGTTGAGAGCCAATCGCGCATTAAACTTAATGAACCTGGAGCGATTGCTTCAACTATGACCATCAGCCGTTGTCGGATTTGAAGTATGACATGCTGGAAAGAGGAGTGGGAAGGAACAGGCTGAGTTTCTTTTCCTACAAATCCAGTTGCATGAAAGAAGGTGATTGTAAATCAATGCTGAGTGATGGAGGCGTGGGTGAGTTGGTCGCCTTTAATGCGATGCATCCACCATTGCCTCTGACGTTGGCAGAGCGATGGAGAGGAATGATTAGTACCTACTAGACAGAAGTTGGTGAGGGAGAGCACCGGTGCTATGAAGTTGCAAGCAGTGACTGCAAGAGTGTGCTAGGCTCACTCAAATTGTGCGCAAAGTGTTGTTTGGTGAAGATTGAGGAAGTGGGCAGACTGTTTGAGAGAGGGCACTATCAGTATGGACAGCACCCACCGTCCCGCGCAGAGCGGAGAAAAGTGGGAGCATAATTAGAAAATTACATGAGGCGAGAAAGAGTGGAGTCAGAAAGAGTGACAAGGAGTTACAGGGAGGGTAGAATCGGTAGAGGACGTGCCAATCGCAAAGGAAGGAAGCAGACGAGATATTGGCCAATAGGCTATGCAGAATCATGATGTGTTACACCCAAGTGAGCCTATTCCAGTAACAGTGGCAGCATTCTGGCGGAGTGACGTGTGGTCCTCAAATGCAGAGACAAGTATAATATGGTGAGAGAGGGAGGAATTGTGACTTTGCTCCTCCACAAGTGGTACTGTTGATTCACGACAGTGACTTACATTATCTCAGTCAATATCTCGATTGCACTGCCATAGTGACGCCATTATTCTCAACTTCTGCATGGAGATCCACATAAGGATATGAGTGAACATTTGCCTGACATCACGCATACATTGTTATGGAGAAGGAGAAGGAGAGAGGATGTGGGGGTGAACAGAGGAGTGTCTCAATGAAATTCATTAAATGAGTCAGTCCAGTGTAGGCAGCGTATACTGTGGTGCGAGGAAGGTGAGCATCGCCGGTCATTTGTGCCTCGTGCTAAATAACCGGCTGGCTGACTGGCTGGCCGGCCGATCGCCCGACACAGTGTTTGACAATGAGCCAATTCCATCTCTACCATCAACGGTGACCAGCTGATCATCAGCAGCAAAACACTTGGATGGCCTTCACATTCATCCTCTTCATGTCCACTATTAGCCTTTGATGTTAATGTTCGTCGTTAGCGTTTGTCGTTCCTGCCCGCCGTTAGAGATTTTTGACAATGTTTTGGTAGCGTGTGCGGTGGCTGGGATGGGAGTGTGAGCAGCGAGTCCAAGTGATCTGTGAGGCATGGCCAGCTGCTCAGCAGGAGGACAAACGCCTAATAGGCTCTGTTCGACATGGAATTATGCTGCATTCCTTTGTGGCAATGTTTCTATCGTGAACCGCCTCACATAGGAACACCTGATTAGGACAAGTGCATCTTAACAAGGGCTGAACGACCAAAATGATGAGAGATCAGAGGAAGTAGGAAGCACTGTGTGGCATGACACCAAGAAGTCGGTTGCTACACTGTTCCTCAAAACATCGATGGCATAGGTGGGATCTACGAAGCGAGTCACTTGCAACCCGGACGCAAATGCAGGGGCTTGGTAAAATTAAAAGTGGCAGTTGCGTATTTGTCGCATGGACGTATTTGAAGTAACGCTTTCGCGTCTTCCGTTAGGGCCTTCTCGACTGTCCTGTATCACTTTTGGGTTCGGATTTGGCAGACATAACTTCTTCAACTCCTGATGATAGGCAAATATGCAGGTGATCCATAGCGCAGGCAAATTTCACATTGTCCAAATAGCCTGTGTTCAAGCTCTGCCTTCTCTCGATCAGTTGTCTTGCATGCCTTGGATGCGCTGTAAAAGGCCATTGTAAGAAGCGCGTCAGTCATCTGCTTGACAACACTGGTGGCTGATTGAATGGCCCACTGCCTCAAAAGACGCGCCACTTACCACTATCCGTTGTGACTGCATGATGAAGCCAACTTTGTACAGATAGTGTTAAAATTCGCAGCTGAACTTGGCACACTACCTAATGTTTCTCCTCCCTGCTAACGCTTCCAATGACCACGGCCTTCAGGCAAGCTGATCACAACAAAGCTCAGCTTGCATCCATCCTACAGGCAGCAGACGATGCAATCACTTGCCTCCTCTTCTTCCTCCTCCGCTCCTTCCATCCGATCGGGGTAGCACCCAAACCCTCTCACGATGACCCACCTACCTTTTGTACAACGGGAAGGAACAGAAACACCTACTCCATCGTATGGCCGAGCTTCCCACACTGACATACCCTATGCTACTCTTGTTGTCTTCTCCCCTTCTTGCATAACCCACCGTTACCTTTGATGTGTCCATAGGAAACCATTTTTGACCGTGAATATTAGCTAGGGTTTGATGGAGGCCTTACCCACTTTCCATTGTCGTAGTTCAGATGGCTTCATTCACCTGCGGCCTTAGGACTGATACCAAGGTAGAAGTCTGTTTACCGAAATCGCCTACGTGAGTGGGACGAGGTGCGACGAGGTGCGAAGGGAGTAGTAGATCCCACCGCCACGAAGTGGGATTCTCCAACCCCATAGGAGATCAGCAAGGATTTGCAATGCAGCATATTTATGCCTGCAACTTTGTCAGCACCAGTGGTGAGGCCAGCTGCCTCTGCATAATACGCTAGCACCTCGGCATGGAGTGGTTGTTATGTAAGATCACGACTTTGGAGGGAATGTTTCCAACTACTGAGTGGATTTGAAGGGCGGCAATGTGTAAACTCCAGCATTCTGTTCCACTACGCGCATCTATTGTTGTAGTGAGTACCTCGGAACTCTTCTGTGTCCTTCTGACGACTACTTAATTAAGACAAACCACTATTGAGCAGGATGGCTATCCTTGTCCCAAGCACAGTTAAGTATCCCTTGATATGCTGCAGGCGAGTGGCAATGCTGCCAATTCGTGGCATGCCTTTGGCGACACCAGCTTGACCATAGCACATGAGCATGTTTGATTTTCTGAAAAGGGGAAGCATGAGGCACCGCCTTGACTGTGCTTTGTGAGAGTGCTTGGGATACACCTTAATCCCCGCCACACCCTCCCTCACCCACACCATTGTGCGTGCTTATTCAGCTTGTCAACTCGCACCCACACACACCCACTCATCCATGCAAATATGCGTTCTCAAGGCGTCTCACTTTGATGACGGTACCTCCTATGTCCAGTGACTGTTTTTCTTTACTCCTGTTAACCCTCCACCCACATGTGGCATCTCAACACCCTCCACCCTTCAGTCTCAACACTGTCGACTTCAACATTCCTAGCCGTGCTGTGGAGGGTGCTGCGGTGTGCCTCGGCTCAGAGTAGCACGTGCGACCACAGCCGCACTATGGTTTTGCAATGATCACCTCCTTTATGAAGGAGGAGGCAAACCCGATGAAGGCGCAAGTTGAGGTGGCTGCATGCGCCCAATTCCTGTAGCCGCACGATCTTCAGGAGGCTCACGAGAAAATGGGCAAGGTGACGAATGCAGGCTTCAATGTTGTTGCGTGCACCCATCGTCATTCCTTCTCTTTTACGTCACTAATCGGAATAGGTAGGTGCGACTATGAATGCAGTTATTTATTTCGCGAAGAAAATATCACATCGAGCACTGTTAGCAGTACACCCTCACAGCATTAAGACTCACTGGCAAAACAAATCACCAGGCGTCTGTAGTGAGTGCAATTGCTTAAAGTGTGTCAACACTCAAACGCTTTGTTTCCTTCCACGTGCCGGTTATGCCTACTAGCGGGAAAGATTCAGCATTGGTCTTTACTGAAGCGTTGAAATCTAGGCGTTTTACCACTTCAATTCCACCACAGCCTATGAGTGTATTCCTCCTAGAAAACAACCCACGCGCTGTCAATGATAGATGTGGAAAACCTAATTAGTTACCGCGAAGAGGTTCTCTATGCTGTCAAGGCATGCGGGCTCGAGTAGCCGTCAAACGGTGCCAATCAATGTGGCGTCGACGGAAGTGTGGACGCCGACAAAGTGGATGCGCTTGAAGGTGTACTGAGGCACGGTGTGTAAGTCTTAGTTGATGGAGAGAAGTCTCTTCCCAGTGGTAAACTGATGAGCTAACATGCACTTGGTTCTACCTAAGCTCGGATGGATGTGCTGATGAGGGAGCATTCGGGATGTCTCTTTACTCTACCCATAAACTTTGCATTCTGCTCGTCTCGCCACAAAGCACATCCGACGAAAACGTCCACTAATATGCAAACCCAGAGCAGCAGCATTTGTGTGCTTCCCATTCCATGTATGAGAACAATAAGGGTTTCCTACTTCCTCCTCGTCATCTTCCTCATTCTCATCCGTCTTCCGTTACTGCCAAGCATGACTGTGTGTAATTTAGTAACATCAACCCTTATACTCTCGCATACGTCGCCGCTGCCACTGCTGCCGTTAAAATAGCAGACTGGTGAGGAGTGAGCAAAGGAATTCTTCTCGGCTCATTAATGCCGTGAGTCCTGTTGACTTTGCATCAGATACGTGTTCAAGCTATGGACGCATGAAATTAAATGCGTGTACTGCAACTGACGGCCACATGAATGCAGGGCTAAAAATGAGCTATTGTGTTCTTCCAGCACGAAAAAATGGGACGCGCAACCCGATTGCCGTTCGCCAACCAAAGACATGAAAGTAGTTGCACAGGCACTTAAGTGACGTATATCGAGTTTTGCTGGCTCTCCGGTTATGCCTTACAATTGCTAAGCCGGTTTTGAGCAGCTTAGTCTCTCTCTAAGAACCCAGGAGTTTGTTTGTCGTGAGTGGTCTGTGGAGACAACTTTTACCTCTTGTATTTGCTCAAGACTATGTTGTGTCGAGAATGGGCATGGCGTTTGGAATGCTGGTATCGGGGTCCTGGCTATTTGTGACTGCAAACAAGGGATGAAAAGCGAAGACAGCGTAGTATGTTTGTCATGCCTTGCTTTCGATTAGTTGATTGCCCTATTTACGACGCCACTGGGTGTCTTGGCTGCTACTACTGTCATTGTTGCATTTGCAGACAGTACGCGCACGTGTACACGTGTGCAGAGGATGGTGAATTCGGCATGCTGGTGTGCGTTCAATCGCTGGGTGCAATGCATGGGCAAGACGCAGCAGATGAGGTTCGCTCCTCCTCATTCCGCCTTCACATCTGCTTGCCGCTTTCGCGTTCCCCAGGGCAACTTGCGAATACCATTAAGCCGATTTGTGTCACCCAATGAATGGCACTTTACTGATGCGTTTGGGGCGTTGGATGCATTTAGCCGATTCGCAACTTGTTTAGGATAAAGATGGTCCTTGTGGCACTATTGCATGCATTGTCCCGGTTTTGTAACTGCGATGCACAATCCAGTGTGTGATTAGCTGAGATGTCGACAAATCTGTAATTAGGGGTAGATAGTAAAAGCAGTGCAAGGAGATTCGAGCACCTGATTCGCCCACAAAGGCTGCTTTGAGGCGTGCGAGTTCTGAGGTGGCTCTGGCTAGTAAACAGAGAAGCCAGGAAATGGGAGGAATGCTGTCTAAGCGATCTGGAGGCACAGATGAGGTGCATGAAAAGCAGCTAGTTTGTAGCACTTGTCGCAATGGCGTGCAGTCCCACGAAAATCTTTGATCGACTTAGCCACCTGAAAAGTGTGGCCTCGACCAGGACTGCTCACAGCGGAACTCTGTGCCTCGAGACTTGTTGCAGGCAATAAAACCTGTTTTGCTCAAGAGCTGCATAGTTAATTTGTGTTTGTCAAACTCCAGCAGTCGTATCAACAATTAAATGACACGCCATGTGCAGACTAGCGGTCGATTCGCAACGTGAGCGGATACACCACTGACAACTGTCTTTCGATAAGGATGGTTGGGCTGGCAAATGGGATCTTGGGTTTACTGACAGAGGCTCTACCTTGAGCCCACACCTCTTACTTTTCCCAAACTATTGTAATGATTGAGGCAAGGTAGTCTGTTGTACCAAAAGTAAGAAGCAGTAGTCGTTTAAAGGGCGACAGCAAAGACATGCACAAAATCACACACAGAGCAAATGGGATGGACAGAGCGTTCATAGTCGCAATCTAGTAAGATCAATGTGCAAAGCCTCGACGTGCTTCAAGCTTTAAGTTGGCAATGCGCCTACAGTGATAACCACTAACAGCAACAAACTCCGTCCCTGGAATGACGTAGGTGCCTACATACTCAAGACGTGCCAGCCAGGCGTTTCCACACACTCCACTGTGTTGACGCACAGCCGCCTCTTCTGCTGTCAAATGCCGCACTATGTGGTAGCGTGGAAGGTAGACCTGCCCTCTGTGGACAAATATCTGCAAAGAATAATGATGAGCTTACAATGGAATCTTTGAATTTGGAAACGACTTGTTGGCCACATGTCCATTACGAAGCAGTGATAGGGCGTGCACTAGCAGTAAGATCAATTACCTGATTATTGCTTACAGGCGGACCGGTGTCGGCTGTGATCTTGACGAATGAAAAATCCATTCCACATTCCATCAAGATTGATCCCAATCGGAATGCGATGCAAGACACGCAAATGAGAGGGACTTAAGCGATCGTAAAAGCGCCGATTAGGAGAGGTGTCGTAAAGCAAGGATATGCACATTGATTTATGAAGGCAAATTGTAAACACTTGCATACCTACCTCGATTTGGTGGAGGATAGGGCTTAGTACTATGAAGGGGTGCCCAGAGGCTAGACTGATATCTGTAGACATTCTCAACTATTGGCATTAAGTCCAAGAAAATTATGTACAGCCCATCTGCAAGCAGGCCCTCGATGCGAACGTTGAGTGTAGGAAAGATGCGTCTGCAAAGCAGATTGTCAATGACATTATTCAATTAACTAAATGGTTGGAAACTATAGGAGCTGAAAAATCGTTAACTTGCCATACCCGCCGACGCGCATTTCCATTAGGCCGGGTCTTGCCGCACTCCACGCTGCCTGGTCGAGCAACCGTAGAGTGATTGTCGGACGCTGTGCCAAACAGGCAAGCTCATAATCCCGTCCTGCTATGCAAATAGATAAGAACTCCAATTCACTGTTGAGACCTGAAGGGCAAAAATAGGGTACACTCTGGGCAATGGTCAGCAAGGCTAAGTGCATGCCCTCTTCCATAAGCATTCGTGCTTCAGCTGATATCTCATCGCCACCATAATCCCCGCCTTCTCCACTTGCACCCGCCATTCGTGAGGATGTGAGGATGTTGAGCATCGATGCACCACAGACTCGGTAGTTATCACCATTCCATTGGTTGATATGCAGTCACTCGGTCCAAGCCAATTCAGCTGAGTGAGTCTCATTTGAGCAACAAGAGCACTGCATACTCAGCAAACCAGTATTCAACGACTATTCTTCGTACTCGCCGAGTTGAGCTTTCGATAGCTTACAGTAAGTTAAGGCTAGAGGCCTCGCTCAGAGGGAGGTGGAGAAATGTTACAGATGCGGCCCAATTTTACAGCTGAATAGAACGGTCCCACAAATGCATCGCGCCTGCGAAATTCGGGCGATTTTCGTACTCTGCAGCATAAGTACTGTGCTACCACCAACACTTGGCTAATCCAACTGACCTACAAGACAGTCTGCGCAAGCCAGTGTTGTTCGTTCAAACACCCCTACATGGTTGTCAGTAAAGCTTCATTTGACGGTGTTTCAAAAAATGGCTACCTAGGTACCAGCACTGCAATAAAGCGTTTCCGCTGCGTAGAGCCTCAAGCGATCCAGTTGGAGGGGTCAGTATGTGTAAGTAAAACTATAGTTGAATGACATTCAGCCGTCCATCATGCATGCACTGTGCGATAACCGGCAAGGTCTTGGTACCATTACTGCTCGCTGCTCCTCAATGAGGAGATTTCATTGGTGATTGCATTTTGTAAGCGATTCCTGCTTCGAGACCATCTGTTCTCTTACACATCCTCCACTAAGTGTAGCCATTCATCAGTCATAAATCATAGCCTTCAATACACAAAGGCCAGCTTTTATATGAGACAGGGCAATCACTGCTTTCCATCAACACATTGACCGATCCGACGACTCGTATGCGCTGTCTAGAAATGTATAATGCTCCTGCCACGGAGACATTTTGCGACAAGAATGGATGGCGTCAGCAGCGCTATGAGAATGCTACAACACCTAGGTGCGCATTTTTAATGAAGGACGCTCAACTAGATTGTAAGCTTGGATGTCACTTTGCGCATGCGTTATAGAGAAGAGCCATGAGGTGTGGAGGATCGTAGTCGTTTAGAATAAAAGTTTGTCTGTGTGGTGAAGAGAGCCTCCTGCAGTTCACTTTTGCAAATTAATGCCGGGTTCGCTCCAATGATTCTCACTTCGTAGTAACTAAAATAGTTGAAGGACGATGATTCGTCCCCTGAGAATCCAATGCTGACCCATGCTAGAAGTGCTTGCAGCAATTGCCTTTTTTGCATTGAATTTTCCACTGAATTTGTAGCGAATTTTCTGGTGACCAAAGTGTGAAACCGCAATGGAACATTACAAGTCAGCACGAAAAGCTCACCGTTGTGGACTTCTAAATCGATGATGCTGTAGCCAGCGGCACGCAGTGTAAGTAGTATGTCGTAAGCAGACCAATTCAGGCTGCAGATCCAGTTTGTCCACATGGAGGACAGCTGTTGTAGAGCATGAGTTTGCACAAAAGGCATGTAGTGGAGGATGAGGATTTGGAATAAAGAGGGCATGCAGTCATCTGACTGAATCATCTAGAACCGTGCAGGCATTCGAAAAGCGTCAAAGGGAATCTCAAAAGTATGAATGAAAGTAGAAGAAGAAGAAAGCGAAAACGCCTTTGCCGTCAATGAGTTCATTTCCACAACAGCGGTGGGAAACCGTCGCTGTCTTGGTGGTGACTCAGACAAGGCCGCAAATCCTTGCACGAGGAAACCGACGCAACCATTAAAAAACTGCCGCCTAGCGAACATGTTGTTCCTCTATGCATGCTTCTTACCGAAAGCAGGAGCACTCATTGCCGTTACAACATAGTTCACAGCGCTAAGCAACTTCACGATGCTATTTCTTGGCATCAGGTCACCAAATTAAAGTGTAAGCGACGGTGGACAAGCAGTCACTGCCCCATAAATATCACATCCGTCCAATAACCTGTTTGCTTAGTGAGACCAGTCCAATTGCCAACTCAAACTGCGACGGGCTGTTCATGTTCGGGTCATGCAGTCCATTCAAGTTAATTTCGCTCCACATCTCCAATCTGTAGTTTTGCTCCAGCAAATGGTTTACTCTTGCACCTGGTTCATTTTGTGCTTTGAAGTTGCGACTCTGTCTGACACATGTGAAGTGCCTGAAGCCTTTAAGGCATGATCAGCTCACATCCAGCCTGGGCACTACAGCAGAATTTACAATTTAATTGGTGGCTTGCGTCTAGCTCTTCTTGGTGCGGTGTTCGTACTTCATCCTGCCCACTCATTGAGCATTATGCAAGCACATGAGCATGCGGAAATGAGTGCTTCTACCATCATGTTGTGGTTTGATGGAAGTACTATGCGAATTATTGCCACAAGTAGCATGCGAATGCCGTTTCACAAGTAGTTTGAGCAAGTGCCAAGTCAGAGTTGTCGGTGTTAATGGGAGCAGAGTAGAATTGCTTGATTGGCGGGTCTTGGTGAGAGATGTAAGGTTTACTAGCTGCAGTACCGCACGTTAGTGGTGATCTGCAGTGTTTTGTTTGTTGTGTTCGCCTTTCGTGCATGTCGCTCATTGTGAACTGGCAGTGGCAAATTTAGTGATGACGAATGACCTGGACGCGAAGGATGCCGATTTTGGTCTCATGCGCAAGACGAAAATCTACCGCCGTGTGAGAGGAACTGTGCGTCCCCCTGTCCCTGCTTTTGCTCACCACGGCCCCGTTGGTCACCACAAATCTGTCTGACTTGCATTTGTGGTTGTGATTTAAGTGGGTGCACGGTAGATCTACTAGTCTCTTCCACTCACTCCACCTTCGTTACTTATCACAAATGCGTCTGAGTGATCCACGCAACCTGTGTATGCCTGACAACGAATGTAAAATGCTTCTTTCCAGATGGCGTTGGCACTGTTCTTTAAACGTCCAACTTCTCTTGAGGGGTCGCCTTCCTCTGAAGTTGATGGAACTAGAGTTGTGTCCCACAAGCTCCTCATCACCAAACCCGACGTGTGCGTCTTGTTTGGTTCCCTTTGTTACTCACTACAAGTGCAAGGTCAAGGCCTACCCTTGCATCCTTTTAGGTGGATTTTGGTGTGCTACTGTGGGAGGTATTCAGCCTTGGTTATCCCCCTGCTGCTGCTTTTCGATCAACAAGTTTCTCTACACGAAGCCCGAATGTGCTCATGAGGAGGTCTCCATGGGGCTAATGCAGCAATGCTGGCAGTGGCGATCCGAGTGCCAACCCACGTTTATCGGAGTCGCCCCTACAGTGTCGAAGCTCTCACAAGAGAGTTAATGCAAGCTCGTTCCCTTCGTTATTGTTTGTTCACTTCGTTAATTACCCTAGAGGCGATCGCGTGGCTTTAGTGTGGGGAACGGTCATGGTGTTTCTAAGCTGACAATGTTTGAAGAGCGCAAAACATGGTTTGGCACCTGCGCAGCATCTTTGGTTAAAGGAACTGAGGTGGAAGTATTGTGCTCTTGCATTAGTGCATGCAACAGAGCTTGAGTGGAGGCAGGATATCCCACCTACTTAATTCTTCACCGTAATATGTTGCATCCATTTGGCTAGAACTTACAGACTGACGGTGGTGGAGTTGCAGACGCTTCGGTTGAAATAGCTGACTCGCTGTTCCAGCAAGGCGAGAGGTGTCTTCGGGTGGCCAGTAGACCGATGCCTGGAGATGTCTCTCCACTGACCACCACTCTCTCCCACTCTAACGACTTCCTCACTGCCTCCCTCAGCATCATCCCTGCTGACAGTTGGATCTGCCCTCTTCTCGCTGCAAAGCAAAGGTGAATGACATTCAACTGCATTGGTTATTCATATATCACTAATAAACCACTGGAAAGCACTTGAATCCACCGGTCGCTCACTGGTTGGAAGGGTTGAGTTGTCACACCATCGCCAGAATAGGTCGTTTCAGATCCAGTCCACAGGTGGATTTACGTCTCTCGTTGCTCGAGAAATGCCTTTTCTCCTCTTTCCCAGTCTAATGTCTCTAGGGCATACCATCTGCCCAAACGGAAGTGAATAGCACAGCGGCAGCACAGCGACGCGGTGATTCCACCTGGGTTTCACTGCAACAAGGCGGTCTTTAAGTGGAGCTCGGATTGCATAAGACTGTCTAAATCACCCTTTTGACACTGACGTGCAGATCCCACTGTGCACTCGAGCCGCTTCTGAATTTCCCTCACCCTTCGACACAAACGCAAAGTGATTGCTTAAAACAGCCATGCTACAATTTATTAGAAGGAGGCACACCACTTCACAGTTTTAAACAGAACAAGGTGTTATGCGCATGGCAGTCATTCTTGCGGTCTCAATAACCTAGGATCAAGCATTTCTTTCGCTCATCCAGATATTTTACAGCAAAACTTGATTCTGGCAGACGTGGACACAACGTAGGACAACAAAGCAGCGTTGTTGTAGAAAAAGAGGGCGCGTCTGATAGCATTAGCGTCCATGGATGCTGAAGTGGAGCTCTTATGGCTTCGATGCCACACTCAGCGTCCATCAGACACTGCTAAATGGAATGCTTGCCTGCCACCTCATAGCAAGCCAAGTTGGTGAGATTGTCCTCCTGGCTAATGCAACATCCCCACCATGAGTTGTCGTTGCTCTTCATGCACATGCTTGCACAGCCAGAGATTAGCAGAGGAGGAGGAGGGGATGGGTGATGATGACCTTTGCTCAAACCATGTGCTAGAGACCACCCCTCTTCATGCTGAGGAAAGAGCATCCATCCTACGCCTCCATTCCTTCCTCTCCTCTCCTTCAATTCGTGTTCAGTTGAGAAGTTCTAATGCACACGTAATGAGGCATTAGTTTACCGGGTCGTCAACGTTCCTGCCATCGCCACCACCGTCATTCGCCGCTCATGTTTTCGCCTCAATCTTCACTTCCGCCCCCCTCGCTTCGTCCTTCCCTCTCTCCCACTCTCCCTCCTTACCTTCCTTTCTTCCTTCGTCTTCGAGTAGTTCTTTGCCTCTTGCATCCACCTGTTTCCTATTCACATCTCGCCCTTCCGCTTGCTTCCATTCGCGTTCCTCTATGCTTTCGAATATTGCATAAACAACTGCTCCACCCATTTCGTATTCAAACCTCACCCTTCCGCTTCCTTCCATTCGCGTTCCCCTATGCTTTCGAATATTGCATAAACAACTGCTGCATCTGCTCCTTCGCTGTCCTCTTACTGGCACTCCTATGCAACGACAACAAGTAAAAGGAGAAATATCTCCATATCTGTGAAAACGAAATGCGCCG